>QOVE01015185.1:19255-31115 GCA_003521275.1 Tricholoma sp. MG99
TGCTTGCATCCCCTGCATCAGGAAACTGAGGATGGTCAGATAGGGATTTATCTAGTATTATAATGTAAATAAAATAGATCATAAACACAATTATGGTAGATCACAATGTAGGGAGTTATAAATATAGGTTGCGTTTATTTGTACGATGAGTGACAGCATGTGGACAAACCTAGCAAATACATGCGCAGTGAGCAAAATGTTCAGTATTACAAGAACTGTGTTAGTATTGTAACCTAAATAATATAGATCATAAATGCTATTTTGGTGATTGCATTATAGGGGGCTATATATGTAGGTTGTGTTTATTTGTATAACAATTAGCGGCAAGGAGACAAACATGATGAATACATGTGCAATGTGCAAAATGTTTGGAATTGCCAGAGAGTACCATCTATGTCTTAGAGTGTGGAGTGACAGGAAGAGTGCAGCCCTGAGATGACCATTAAATGGCTGTCGGGACTAGACAATAGCTCGCTAGCACCATTTAGGGAAATATGGTCGTGATGTCATCTTGTTTGCTGTACACCATAAGCATGGCAAATTATGACTGGCCATCAGCAAAATCAATGGTCTACTTATTTTCCTTATTTCACTTAGAGTGCTAGTAAGGACCTTTAAGTACATTAAGCAAAATAAGTAAAATTTTTTTCCTTAAAATTTTGATGAGTCAAGCAGATACAATACAGTAAGTAGAATAAGGGTGAAAGTAAGTAAATGAAGAACTTAAGGCTGTAAGGACTACATCATTGCCTAAGAGATATGTTCGAAATTTCTCTCTCAAGTCCTCTCTTGGCATTTCCCAAAACAGCCATCATCGTGCCATGTCAATGTGCCACACTGTTGTTTGTCTTCCCCAACCACTCCTGATGTTGTCCCAACATCACCTGAGTCCCAGACACTTCAGAACAGTGCTCCCACTGGCACGCTTTTCACTGCCGTCTCCCTCCTTCCCTCCCATCCTCCTCATACCCATGCTCATACCCCTGCCAACCAGGCTATAAAGCCATCTCGAACACACTGCAGGCCTGAACGACACAGTTGTTGTTTGGGTCTTAGGTAAGTTTTCCTTGATCATTCATTGTTCTTCACTAATTGTATTCCTTGTTAATTTAGGGTCTAAATTATTGGTCCATTGCAAGACTACCCACACCTGAGGATGGCCACACAAACCCCCTCCCTGTCAAAACAGGATGTGAGGTTGGAACTGGGACTAGGAGGGTGAGAGGGATGCTGCAAGAGATGTGGAGGGGGATGCCTGCCAAGTATGTACCAACACACTCTCATAAAGCTGACATGTCATAGGTGACCCCCCACCAAGACCAAAACCCTCTCCACAGCTGCGAGCACCTGCTCGCAGGGTGGATGGTGGTACACCAGCACCACATGATGATGCCGGATGACTACACACCCCCCTCTCACTTTACCACCATGATGAACGACACACCACATATCTCTGGCCTCACGAGCGACTGCTCATGAGGTGGATCATGGGTGGAATGATATTGATGACACAAACTTGAAGATGTTGGGAGGAATGAAAGAGTGGAAACAGCGCAGTGCAATGAGGGAACAAGAGATTCAAAGAACGGCACCAGTGGGGGGTGAATATAAGGTGGCCTGGGGAGCACTAGCAATTGGGAATAATAGGGGAGTGGGGAGCAAGAGTGCCATGTACTAATAGTAGAAATGGTGTTATGTAGACATGTATTTCTATAGCATGATATCAATATATATATTTATTATTACAATTCCTGCTTTTCGAGGTGGCAGCCCCCCTAAGCACTAAGACTAAGTAATTAAGCAGCAAAATCAGCATGAATAAGGAGAAAATAAGCTATTTTCAGCAGAGGACCCTACTTATTCTAAGGAGATCTCCTTAAATGATATTCTCCTTATTTTTTCAGTAAGTAGAATAAGGAGTGATTAAGCAATGATTAAGGAGAATAAGTGAGCCTTGGATTTTCCTGATGCCGCCTCATCATCATGGTCAAAACAAAAAAAAATCAGCCTCCGGCAGGACCCCCCCCCTACGTCTGGTCAGGGATTCCCGTCCCGCCACCCCCTTGGTCTAATGTCGACATCCTGGAACTGGAATCCTACCGAATTTCTGAGTTTCCCTTCGTACCGGCCCCTTCAAGCTCTCAGAATAATTGAGGCCTGAGGCCAGCTACAGGAGCTTGATCATCGTAAGAGTCGACCCTCCACAAAAAGAATCTAGTATATTTCAGATAGCGTTGCGTGTTTCTAGAAGTGATGTACACATTGAAGAATCCAATACAAGCCCAAAGCGATGTATCATATGTTAGCACTACGGCGGTCCAATATTCGACTACAGAATCACATGCCACCACACAAAGACTTCAACCCTATTGTCAATATTCAGAAAGCTCCATAACCCCTAGCCTATTCCACGTTCTAAGATATCATCGAACCATCCAAGGGTTATGCAGATAACGTACATGACAGAGATTTCGAGTCTGATAGCTGACAATGTATATGCACTGTCCTCACGACCTATACGGGTATCCCATCAATCCTTGGTATCTTGTCCGATGCGGAATTTATTCCAATGCAGTCGCTACCATAAATCATTTGTCTTCAGCTGGCATTAGGGTACAACACTGCCATCTCCGCGCTCACAATCCCCAGTCCCGCAACTGTCATCACTAGTAATGGAAGGGCGTTCCAGTGTGCAAATTGCACTTGGCTGATGGTGACTCCCTTCTGACGTAGAATCTGTGTCCAGAGCAAGCCAGCCAGACTAGCACTGAAGGTAAAGCTAACAGCCCCAATGTTGCTTGCCACGGCCAGTGCAATAGCAGCAGCACGATTGCTGTAATCAGGCAGGGCAGCCGCCCTGACCACTTGTGTGAGAAGAATTGTGGCGCCAATGTTGGTGCCAGAAATATTGCAGAGTATGACTCCTAGGACACCCACGAGCCAGATTACGGGGTACATTTTGCGGCTCGAAGCGAGGACTAGCCAATTAGCAAATATGTTTATCCATCCTTGCCGTGCGAGCGCCTCGATTAGGATGAATTGAGAGAAAGCAAATGGAACAAGTCCGAAAGGGAGGCGAGGAAGTGCGGTAAAGAAAGTGGGGAAGTGAGCTTCTAGCCGTCTGTATGTAAGGCTATTCCAAAATGATCCTGCGGTAGGGGTTGATGAATCGGGACCCTGGTTGGGTACGGGACTGGCACGGAGAGGTGGAGGTGAACGATCAGCGATCGTGGTAGTTTGTGATATTGACGTGAAAGTTCTGTTAGTAGAGACTCGGTCATTCCGCATCGTTTTTTCCGAGTCAGGAACGTCCAGTTCTTGTGTTGGTTTTCGCTTGGGGTCGGTAAAATTGTTTTTATAACAATAATGATCCCAACCCATGTCATACAAAAACTTGGCGAACGCAAATGGCAGACTGATCATCCAGACATCGATGTGGAAGAAGCTGACGACAATGATGACCACTAAACAAGTGCCAAGCATAAAACTTCCAACCCATGCACTGATAGGATCACGAAGTACTGAGCGTACGTCCAGGTTCTCAGTCTTGGGTAAATGTTTCGGGATATACTTCGATGCGCGAAACTGGTACCCCAGCGCTACCAGGCATGTAATGCTGCACCCTAGGAATGGCAAGATGGTATACGCAGTGAAAGCTACATTGTTGACCGAGAAGCCTTCACAGATGACGACGTTCGTTGGGTTTCCAACGAAAAGAACCATGCTCGCTGTGTTCGCCGCCGCAAACTCGGATATCAACCAAGAAAGTGGTTCTAGCTATTTAAAACATATGTCAAATTTTACGTTGAACCCATGCTTTGTGACAGAACAGCCTGACCTCGGTGACTTTGGCATAGTACACAAGAAATGCTGTCCCTGAGAGGATAACGGGATCGTTTCCAATGAACACACTAAGGGCGGTCAACATTATGTAAAAGTAGACAAAGAGCCTATATCCACTAGAACCCCCTTTGTTACTGACCCAGTAAGCGGCAGCCTGTAGAACTCCTGAGATGTCGAGGGTTATTGCCATGTAAGCCAAGGAGAAAAAAAGGATGATAATGTTGTACGGTTTGACTCCGGCAGTTCCTCTAATATGCAAGGAGTCAGTATCAGGACCCAAGTCAACGATACATCGTATATGAACTAAAACACTTGAGCACTTGAGCAACTTTTGATCTGATGGGCTGATCACGAGGGCCCCACAGCTCCCAGCCAATCAGAAGCCGAGCAAATTCTTCGGCCAAAGTTTGCTGAAGTGCTCTACTGAAACATTTCTCCACCTCCCAGTTCACGATGAAGTTCTGTGCCTGGCTGAGGCGTATATTGTTTAAATTGGCAAAGGTCATGGGAAAGAACAGGCTCATGCACCAACGAGCAAATTCGTTTGAATATTATTTATAAGAAACACGCACACTATCCCTTGTCGAATCTTCGGTAACCACGATCTCGTCAGAAACTCAAAATGTGTCAACTACACAAGACTCACCTCGGTTGGACCTAAACATTGCGATGCCCATAGGACTGCTATAGCAATTATAGGAGCTGTCGTCAAATTAAGCGGAAAAGACCCATATCGCTTCTTCGTGCGGAAAGGTATGGGGATTGCGACAGGGCGTATTACGATGATGATCGAAAGAATAAAGACCACAAGAGTGGCGATGGCAGACCCGGGGACCATAGGCGTACTCTAGTCGTACATCAAAGGCTGTTGCGTGAACCACAGTGTGGTATGAATAAAGTAACACCTGCTGTCAGGTTAGTCACCAGAAGGAAGGCAGTGCCTTGCAGTGCAATGTGCATCCGATCCTTCGGCCACTGCACTGCCTCGCCCACATGAGTCGATATATCAGCTTACCTCTACTTGATTCAATAGGGAAAACGGGTGCTATTGACGCTATTGACTGCTTAACGACTGCTATGCAGTTGTCCTGCAGTTCGCTGTCTGGCGGTAGTGGCTGGAGGAGGGTGACAAGGGTATGTATGCAACGAAGAAGATTCTTCCTGAATAACACTTGCAAGCTTCGCCGGGCCGATGAATAGATCCAGGTCTATCCAGGTACACCCGTGGGTGCCGTTGTTGTGCCGTTTTTTCTCTACCGCAGTATGTGGAGCTACCTCCGTCGCGATATCGATAGCCCAGGAAAGTAAGTTGGCAAAGGCATACTTTGCATACATACACGTTGTTGGAGGATGTATCATGTAAATTTGAAGATGATCCTGGCGCTAATCAGCGAACCTATATGTTCCTGATGAGTCAGTGAGCGCCCAACGTAAACACCTTTGACGTTAACTTCGTTCAAGCTCCTTTCCCCTGTTGCAAACAGGATGCCTACTAGAGCAGCGACGATGGATTATTCGGTCTTCCGAAGTGTCATCGAAGGCACTAAGAAGATGTTGGTTCTTCCTGCACCCCGTCACAGACACGGAACTCCTTCCGGTAAGGCACTTCGATCTGAGACATGTATATGAAACCCACCGATCGCTTTATGTTTGAAATAGGACCTTGGCCCTTTCTTGATCTCGAAGACGAAGTGTGTTACTTAACTTGGTAGGCTCTGTATCGACTCAATGGTATGCATAGATCGACTCCGAACGGCTAGAATATTCTCGATCTCTTGAGCCAACCCATGTTTGTGATCACAAAGGTGCAAAGGCGTGCAACAGCTGCTGGACTGGCTATCCTCAATCTCTATTTCCCAACTGGACACCTGCGCAACAAAAGAAGAGCCGGATATCCGAAATCGTCGATCGGTCCTGGGATACCTGCACCATCCATTACGTCGATGTAGCTCAGGATGGAACCTTTACTGCCACTGAAGGAATTCAAGTCTTTGATGCAAATAAGGATGCACATTGGGAATTCATGAGAGCACCAGTGAGTCATCTCCATGTTGCACTTCTTATATTGCCTTTTAATACTCTGTTTAGCGACCGACAGGCACTCGGTTGCGGGCGATGTTTGTAGAACATCTATCAGGGCCCATACTACAGATGCTTGGAACAAAGTTTGGCATCCTCGAACCCTTCATTGACTAGGCCATACTTACCTTAGGACAAGATACGCCGTCGAGCCCTTCTTTTTCTCGTCCTCATTGGGCTGGATACCGTCAAGATACCAGGACTCTATACAACCTCATAAGGGTGACCGTATGTTACTAGTCTCACTCCTCTAACCTCTTGATAATCACCTTTGAAGATATTACTATTGTTCTCCCCTTCATCCGGGCCATTCCCAACCCAAATATCGCGCCTCCAAGTCCCAGAACAAGCTACAGTGAAAGTGCTGTTGTCTCACCTGACGACCTAATCATTGATACTCAAGCGCCCCTAGCCCTACGTTCCAGTTTGTGATCCCGCGATTTTCCTCTAAGGACTTGCAGTGAAAGCTGACCATGGGTTTATAGGCGACCACATGCTCCTGCCTGATCTCTTATCTCTGCACATGCTCCGTTCAAATACAGACAGCACTATTATCTCTTACCATGCAGGTTCTGAGTATAAGGTCACGTCCGCATGGGCTCTTCACCAACGGCTCCATGCGGCGGGTCAGTCGGTGTATTGGAATAATATCCTGTCCCACAATGACGACCCCACTTTCGTGTTTTTAATTCTCTTGTGGTACGTTCTGTATGCATGGGACGAGACACTGGAGGCGCTATATGCGCATATCTGTGTGCTGGTGCGAGGGGTTCCCTCTATGATATCACTCAACTCTCAACGCCGAACAGGAGTCTAATGTTATTCATACAAACGACATATACCTTACGCAAGAATTACATGTCATACAGGCACATCTTCACCATTACGCCGCACTCCTCGACGAATTCCGGAAGACTATTGAGTTCGTCCGTAACACGCCGAATCCAGCACTGAACGATACCGCTCTTCGTTCCCCTGAGACAAAATCCCACTCGCAACAGCTCTTGCATCAGGAATGTGGGAACCTCTTGAGAGAAATACGCAGACTTGGCCTGAGCAGGTCCATGCAGATCATGAGATTGCAGAATGTTATGAATCTTGTGTGTTGTTTCTATATCACCTTCATTTCTCTGACCATTTTTGACAGGGATTCAATTATGTCAATCTCGAAGATAGTAAACGCATGGCTCGGTTGAGAGGAGCTTCAGTTAAAGATAGCGCTGGTAATTCATTCTCCAGTTATGACGTCATTGTCCTCGAAATGCTCAATTGGTTGTGCAGCGATGAAACAGATATCTTGGCTGACGATGCTTTTTTTCCCAGCCACGTTCATGGCGGTACGTGTATTATGCCCTTTGAGCTATAAGCATTCATTAAAGCTGCTTCAGAATATATGGAGTATGAATATTCAGGAACTCAACCCCGGAACACTGGTCACGTTATCACTATATTTCGCGATTGTCATTCCTTTGACGACCATCACAATCTGGGCCATCGGTGCGCTGCAATTCAAACCTGGGGCTAAAGCCGGAGGCAGTACTTTAACTTTTAACGATGAATCGGATCGAAGTATGGCAAAGGCCGAGCACCCAGAACTCTCCATGACACGGAGTATATTGGAGCGGCTTGGATGGCCTGTGATAGCTGTGCACAACTTGATCAAGAAGCGTATACTAGTACATCAAGAGAAGTTAACTTTTGGCCCGTGATTCGGTTACGATTCATCTCATTCTTGTTGCATTTAGTTCAGACTGAGTTCTACCACTGTGTTACCATTACATACTGTCTATGACGTGGCAGATAAGGCACCTTAGGCCCTGTCCCTTAGGCACCGTTTGGCGTATCTAAATCGGCAATACAGGAGTCAGTCTCAGTAGGCTCAGTGTTCTCATTGTATCATTTTCAGCCCACCCTCACCTCGCTTCTACCTTCCTTGCTCCAGCATCTATGAGAGTACCCTCCTCTTAATGGCCATGGCGCCATCCCCGCTCCTGCTGGCCATATGAGGTTGGAGAATTGTTTCAAAAGTAATTCACTAGACCCAAGATCCATAATCAGATTGCTCCTCATGATTGTTAACAGGTCAGCATACCTGGCTGACTCGAGCTGAAGTCGGATGATAGCGGCATAATTCAATATGATCCATCGGGCTACGTTTGTCCTGGTGAACCCTAACGCATTGGTCAACTGCCGCATTCGCTAAATATTTCAGTCCAACACTGGTTAACCTATCTTTCCCTTCACAGAATATGGTCCCGTGGAATGTGCGCCTACCAGGCAATTTGATCATCGTCGTATGTCTGTAGTACTTGGTGCAACTGAAGCCAAAGAGGATTGCACCACCAACAATTAAATCATTCCAAAAAGAGAAATTGAGTGAGATCTTGAGATCTGGTTAGGTGTCTATTAACCTCTATTAACTCCGGGAGGGAAATGTTTAGGTAAGCCAACAGAGAAAATTCAGTCCGACAACAATCCGACAACTCTCACTGCTCTTCAAATCGTCTCTGACTCATAAGAGGTCGAACATGCACTGTGATTGAGTGCTGAGTTTATCTCGCAAGCTGGACAGATCCTTGCTTTCGTTCCTTACCCTAGGAATTATATAAAATAGCACTGGTCCTCCTTGTGACGTCCGGCTACTACCATGAGCGACTACCTGGAACCTCTGGAAACCGTGAGTCCTTACTTTCTGTGGTCTTCCCATTTGCTTATCTGCACTATCAGATTTTCCAACGGGTTGAACGGGACTTTGAGAGATGTGCTAAGGAGGAATGCGACCGGGATGAAATCCGGTCACTGAGCTCATCTACATCGTCCAGGTCTAAGCGGCGGAGACGCGGCAGTATTTCTATTACTCGGATTGGCCAGGTCAGTCACTTTCCTGTCTTTAGGACCATCTGCGACGCGTTAAAAATGACTCAGGTACCCGATGATACCCTCAAGAGCTCTCGAGATTTATTCACCAATAAGCGGATATCGACTATTGTAGAAGAGTCGCCTTTCTATCAGGGACGCATGACGGTGAGTGCTGACTGATGCTTCATCAACTTTACATAGACTAACGTTAAAGTTGATGATAGAATGACAGCGTGAACACGTTTTCATCTGAAGGTGATGCGCCTGAGGACGCAGAAGAGAACGATCACACCACACAAGTCCGCATTACTGGAGCCAAAAGCATCTCTAGGGCCATGCAGGTTTTCCTCCCTAGACAACTCACTCGTTCGCGGTCCGTGAGCGTCGTTGCGTCGAGGGACGCAAATATGGTCATCGGTGTTTCTGTCGAAAAGGCAACTGTTGAATCGGAGACAGGTGACGAACCCCGCCGAGCCAGCGTCCACCTCGGTAGGACTGTTCGGAAACAGCCCTCCACGCTGTCAATGTCAGCCTCCTCGCCAGCGGCGAAGGGTTGGGTGGCAAAGGCGAAGGATTTCACACAGAGACTTCGGCGGAGAAGATGCTTTTCTGGCCCTGCGAACACCATTCCTCCGTGACATTTACCTTATTATTCATTGTGCATATTCTCCCAGGGTGGATCCCAATGCTTCTCATTTACTTCGCTGTGGTCGCTATATATTATGCTCTTTAACTGGCACCGTGCTGTGCAATAGATGCTTTTGCTGTCAGCTTACTACATCGGCAGACTATCGGTGAAGACCAATACACGGTGAGCATATTCAAGGAGGCCATGTACCCCGTACTGGAATACGGTGGGAACAAGTAAATGGCTTCGACCACGCTGGTCATAATCTGATTCCACATCGAGAACACACCCTCTCAGTGTCTAGGCTGTGGCAAAAGTGAACGATTATACAGCCGTAGAAGACCTAACGTGCTCACAACAGACAAATGAAACCTATTGGGAAGCAAATCTAAAAAGCTTGGATCAGCGACAGCCGTTTCTTTTGGGATTGGACGGTATAACTGACCACTGCCAAGATTATTCCACAGAGGCCAAATTTTACGGTCGGGTCATGGTACCCTTGGGCACATCGTGCATACACTGTTTAACACATTGTTGGAGACAATCAAATAGGTATGGGAAATCTCAAACGCTCGGAACGATATCGCTCGCCAATTTCAGCGACGGATGGGGGCTTCTGTTGGGGGTTTTGTGGTGGAGGCTGGTTATTGGTTTGAGCATATGTGGGTGGAGGAGGAGATTTGTTGACGTCGTTCATGGCATCCATTTCGCTGTTCTTGTTACTTGTGGTCATGGTTGGTGAGCAAGTCTTAGGATGTCTCAGCTGACGGAACTACTATACTACTACTACTGTCCAGCTGAGGCGTCGTGGGCTGCGACTTGAAAATTCTCGCGATCGGCTGTTGTTCCCAGAAAATTATCATAGCACTGGAACCTAACTTTCTGCGAACGCTGAATCTGTATTTTGCTATGGATGTCATTGGATGAGAGTCGAAATCTAAGTAGAGAGTGGCAAGACACGGTCATGACGCGTGTCACGCATATTCCACGTGATCGTCATTGCTAGATACGCGCGCTCATGATCATCAGGCTGCGCTGTGAATCGGAAGTATCAGCGGTATGGAAGGTTTGATATGTGATATGTGAATTCATTTCGAACAATCTCGAAGAACACTGAAATGATCCGTATGGATTTGTTCATTAAGTAATTTATAGTGTGTGCAAGAGATCGTCTCAACAGATATAGAAGAACCTTAAGATATATCTTATACGAGAAACGCGTCGACGCATCAATAGGTCACTAGCACTCTGTGATTGGCTTACAGAGGGAATGTTACTAATGTACTGTTACATGTGCGGGAGGATTTTTCACCGAAGACATAGTAGTAAGCAGTAGAGATATAATGATATTCAGTACATCCTAGTAGCAAAACATTTAGCAGAAGGGAATACATAGTGGGAATCTAGCTTCTAAGGTGCATAGGTTGGATGTTAGTGAGTCCTAGGGGTAGAGACCAACATGGTCATATCTTTGTGGTGAGGTTCTGGCTTTGTCTGGCTGCTGGAGTAGCAGCTGCTACCCAACTCTAGGGGCGCAGATTATCAACTTCGCTTTTTCTCGTTTCCGAGAGAAGCTGCCGTACCAAGAACTTTCTGGATACGGCAGAACATGTCTACGCCGATAACACCAACTAACCAAGACAATATTAGATGGAATTAATGGAAGGAGAACGGAACTTACAGATTACCGCATACAGCCCATACACCCCAATTACCCTTGTTTTCTGCGTCTCGGTCATGAGTTGGTTCTCATAGAACTCGTATATGCAGGTTACTGTAGTAATAAAGCAGACCGAAGCCCACACTAGTAGATGAGCAGGAGCCTTGGGTGACTTGGTTGAAAGGGCCAAGATAGCCCAGAGTACAACCGGTAGCTGATAGATGAGCTCGACGTAGGTGAAGAAATGGAACCAGTGAGGTTGTGTTGCTACGAGATGATCATTAAAGAACTCCTTGTAGAACTCCTGTGCAGCAATAAGTGGAGCAGGAATAAAGTCCACAGGGTACAGAGGAACAGCATCGAACACTACAGCCAAAACAGGACGTCAATTTCAAGTTTGACCTTGAGAAGGAAACTGCATTGATAACGTACAGAGCATGGTGGATACATAGCTCATAAGAAAAATAATGTAAACCCTGTCACGGCTACGGGAAGTCGAGGGAGCTGCAGCCGACATTTTATGTGGAGATTGCAAAGTTGCCGCTGGCAGCGCTGGCAGTTTTGGCTGGCAAAGTTCACATCGATTAGGCTTCAAGGCGGAACCGATTAACTGTGTTTGTTTGGTATGGAGGTTGTTGCCTGTTGTTGCCACTTGATGACAAATTACTACTCGATTATAATTACATGCACGACCTTCTGCGAGTACCATCAAGGTATTCAGTACTCTAGCCACGCGTATCGCCTTCCCTGGGCGCGTAGGGCTATTCAATAATGCTAAAAAGATCGCCAGG
>QOVE01015188.1:1695-13659 GCA_003521275.1 Tricholoma sp. MG99
GAGGGTGGACACGAGATCATCGTGCTTAACCTAAAGATAATAAAAACGTCAGTTGAATAAAACAATGGAGAAACGATTAAAAACTTCTCTGTGAGGTGGCTCGTTTGCAGTCTCAAGAGGTCATTCTCCGTGTTGATGTATGTGCCAGTGAGAGTTGTTTACGACGCAGGGGTAAGCGGACCCAAAATTGTCGGCACTTGAATTCAGTCGAATTCGAACGGTGACTCGTCGGTCAGCCAGAAAACCACAAAGGGCTCTATGATCATGGCACAACCACTCTCAGTCTATGGGAAATAGATGCTGCTACTATGAGTACCTCATTTAAAATTGGGGAAGCATTGGTTCACACCTCATCACTTGAACAACCTCATAATATAGCTTGAAGCTAGTACTGACTCGGACAACCTCGACATCAACCAAAAATCAGGGGAAAATCAGAGGAAGATGATAGGAGATGTTCAAACAGACAGCGAGATGATGAGAGTTGTGGCCACCTTGTCGGGACATTTTTTAAATTTCAGTGTGTGCGGGAAGCTTACCCCTGGTGACCTTCACTGGGACATGGTGCAGTGAGCATCACCTGCAATATCATATAGGATGTAGTCCATAACTCGCTTTTAGGACATGCGGCGCCCGCTGTTCACTGGCACAGATCACGAACAGTACGATCCACACTTTCACAAGATCGACCGAGGATATTTTGGCTCAGCCATCATGTTTATATAGCGTCGCTAGACGTACAAGTCTTATGCACCAGCGTTGAATGACAAGACACTTAATTGATTATAACAACCATAACAAAGTAATTGATATTTACAATATTTACACTATGGTTACACTACTGTGACTATACAGCTCAGATATAGGTATATGCATATTCGATTTTACAAAGCGAATATAAAGTCTTCATTCTGGGAGTCTGTCAAATCAAGGAAAGATTGGTCGTTTCTTGCCTGACCCTGGACTTCACCACTTTTCTCCAGTGACGTGTCAACTGTAGTGCCAGTCTTTCCAAGCCGTTCACGGATGGCAGCATGCTGGCGATTAAGGAAAGAAAGATAGGCAGCCGTTATCCTAAGATCAAGTTGTGAAATCTGCAAGGACATGTCATACGCTGACTTACAGTGTCATAACTGCAAGAAGAATCCAGCAAACCAAGCTATAAGCATTTCCGTAAGAGACACGCGATTATAGTGAAGGTAACTCTACTTACTCAGCAACAAGGCCGGTATGGTAATACGGCGACTCTGCAGTTGTGTACAAAAGAGGTCCAACAATCTAGAACGACAATGAACGAATGCGAGACACTAGTTGCCCAAGAGCTTACATTTCCAGTACACTGAGCGACGAAGACGAGTCCCGTAGTACACAATTTTTTGGTGTGACCAGCTGTGTTCTGCGCACTCCAAGTGTACAACATAGGCTCTGTGACGTGGTCAATATGTGATACGAGAAATCAGGGATAAGCCTCACGAAGGGCGGAGTAGATAGATAGCTGAACATTGGAAGAGCCTTGAGCATCAAAAATGAGACATGAACAGCGCACATAACGTACTACATAGTAAGTTCCAAGAAGTTTATTCTTCATCGCCGCACCTCGAGGAAGTACCAAGAGAGCGGAGGCGCCAGCAATCGGTGGCAAACAGAGGAAAAATACAACTGGCCATTTGAGTTTGATCTTCGTGGTAACATAGGCAGACAGAAGGACACAGATCACAGAGAATGCAGAGAATGGGATGTTGAACAGAATGGTGTGGAACTGGCTGAACCCGAAACCCTCTAAGTAGTGTGAGCCGACGCAAACTTACGAAGAACAGGAACTCAACGAATGATAAGAGGACCGAACGCGCTAATCCCTCCACTTGGCAAGCTAGACCGTGACAGAACAATCAATATAAATCGAGAAACGTTTACGTGGAATAGAGAACCCACGCGCAGAGGAAGAGCAGCGAAAACCATAAGTAGGTCTTAGGATCTTTTACGACATCCCAAACTTGTTCCCATTTCCAGACTTTGTTCTCGGTACCCTGGATTAAAATGTCAAAGAAGCACAAATAAATGCAGACATCCTGTACCTGATTATTCGCTCGAAGACGTTCGAGTGCTATTATCTTCTCATCTTGGTTCAGGAATTTTGCCGTAGTGGGCGAGTCCGGGAGAACAAGCCTATATTGCATATGAAAATTTCCCGAAGCCTGAAGATATGAAGGTAACTCACAGAACAATCGGAGAGAAGGCAATAGTAACACAACCAATGAATAAAAAGATGATCTTTAAAAGTACAAGGTTGCAAATCACGGAGAATACATGGTCTAGATGAACCGACCTGATATGACTGCAAAGATCCTTTGATATGACCCAGACCGAAGGTCAGCAAGGAGCCAACCTACCTCATCCAAGAATTAGAACTTTGTCGGATTGAGCATTGAAAAACTCGCCATTCCAGTGGCTCCATTCGCCGCGAACCAAATTGACAGCCGCATTGCTTGCTCCCGACGCCGCCACCACTGCAAGTCGTCTTGAATTACAGTTCGAGACGTGTTAAAAAATACCAACCATTTGAGTGATCGTTATAAATGCCGGAGCTGATAAATATGCTTGAGCATTGTTATAGTGGAAGAGTGCCAACCTAAGACGCACCGACAGTAGCCTCAAAGATACCAAGAAAAAATCGCGATACTAGTAGCCCCTTGAAGTCTGTCGCTGCAGACATGGAAGCGACGACTACACCCCACATTAAGACGTGGACAAATACTAGACACAAGAATATCAATATATGCCCCCCCGTGTATATGTAAATACGTACAAGCCTTCGCAATTGGCAATTTGACGAGCATGAAAGATGACACCGGCTGCCAAATTAGTTCTGCCAGGTAAACTATGCTGGTGAGCCAGCTGTATTGCGTGCCAACGAGATCTTGAATCCAAAAAGTCAGTATGAGCAGTGCACCGGGAGGGTAACTTATTCAAGCTGTGATCCACGTACGGGCTTCTTGAACAAGACCGAAGACTGAAGTGTAGGAGACGGCGGACCTGGTCGCACGATTAATATTTACATAGCTGGGCAAAATTAGAGTCATACTTATCAAGCTGTTGGAGAAAGTAAACAAGAATTATTACGGGCATCACCCATCGGTCAATCTTCCGCAAGACCCTTGCGTCCTCTTCGGGTGTAATTCGTCGTTCGATAGTGGTCTCATCGAGCACGGCAAGAGCAGCATCTCCGAGTTTCAGGTCCTTGAATTTCTCTTTAAGCGGCGGAGAGACACCATGTTCAATGTGCTCGTCAGTCCCCTTGGACATGGATGATAGAGAAGGAGCAGACGCCATTGGTAGAACCGCAGTAAATAAAAACGAGAGGCCATTAAATAACTTTTCGAATCATTGCGTATAGTTAGGGGTGCGCGACGCGTGATGTAAGGAAGGGGCCAAGCTATTGAAGCGGCCCGTATTTTCTTGTCGGAAACGGAAGGGCCGGACTCGAGAAATGTTGGCCAGTGACACAGCTTTGTGGGGTAGAACTTATGAGAGGCACAGGAGGCACTCAATGTTGTCGCAAGTTGTCGCAGTGGTGTCGCCGGGGACCATTTTGGGTAAAACATATGTCATGTGGCAATCCAACCCATTTTTGGGAACAATCTGATCTTGATGCCAAATGCTCTCTCCCAACAACGACCTATAAATAAGATCATATGTCTGTTGTCGCCTGATGCCTTGGTAATTAACATGAAATGTTTCTTGATGCTCTCCAGACAACAGCGAAGGACCGGGCGGCCCGTATTGAAAATGCCTGGCGCGTTCTTATTGAACGTTGAAACTTCATTGTTGTTCATTCAACCCACATAACTTGGACAAGATGTCGAACTCCGGTTCAAAACCGATAGGTGGACGCGTAGCCTTAGTCGGGACTGGTCATCGTGCTGAGATGTACGTCCGTGGCATCGCGCTCCGTCCTTCGAGTACCATTGTTGCCATATGTGAACCCAACTCGGTTCGAGCGGCGTATTACAATGATCTGCTCGTATCATTGGGAATGAAGACAGTTCCTGTATACAAACCAGACGATTTCAAGACGATGCTGCAGGAAGCAAATGTGGAAGTCGTCGTTGTCACTTGCATCGATGCACTCCATGATTTGTATATTGTACCTGCGTTAGAGGCCGGGGGTAAGCACTTGAGCATTATTGATTCCACGGATGAACTTACTTCACATATAGTCCGTGTTCTCACTGAGAAGCCGATGGCTACCGATGTGGACAAGTGCCGGCGAGTTCTTGAAGCCGTCAAGAGGACAGGACAACATCTCACTGTCACATTCAACTACCGGTGTGCTTCATAACGACCCTGTAGCTTCGACGAACTGTTTGCTAAATATATCACTTAGGTATAATCCTGTTCACGAACTCGTAAAGCGAACGATTGCTGAAGAGCAGATTGGAAAAGGTGTGTTCATACAAGTGATCAAGTTCATTCGCTGACGATGGTTCAGTGATCTCTGTACATTTTGAGTGGCTCCTCGACACCGTGCACGGAGCAGACTATTTCAGACGCTGGCACAGACAGAAGACCAACTCTGGGGGCTTGATGGTGCACAAATCAGGCCATCACTTCGATCTTGTCAACTGGTGGATCGACGCTGAGCCAGAAACCGTTGCCGGGTTTGGAAAATTGGCGTTCTACGGAGCGGAAGCAGGTCAACAGCACGGATGGGCCAGGGACTACGAGCGGGCCAGGGGCTCTGAGGCCGCCAGAGACGATCCTTTTGCCATTCACCTAGAAGCCGATCCCACCCTGAAGAAAGTATATGCGGACGCGGAAGGAGAAGATGGGTACCACCGCGACCAAAATGCAAGTGTCAATGTGTTTCCCAAGGCATTGGTGTAACCTCATTCTGGACAGGTTTTTGCTCCTAACATCGGGATTGAAGATGACATGAGTGTGTTGGTTCGATATAACACTGGTGCCACACTGACTTACCACCTGGTGAGTTCCGTTTATGTTCATGCTGGCCTAGATTGACAGTGGAATTAGACCGCATACTCTCCTTGGGAGGGGTATCGAGTGATGTTCAATGGATCACACGGACGTCTTGAGCTTGAGGTTGTAGAATCTCAATATCGAATTCCTAGCAACACCGATGGATTGGTCCACGGTCCAACTGCCCTCCCCAATGCGGGAGACGTCAGTGTCACCCTTCACAAACTTTGGGAGAAGCCCCGAAAGCTACCGATCCAGATCGACCACAGTGGTCACGGAGGTGGAGACGCGCGTATGTTGAGCGTCTTATTCGGACCAGTACCTGGTGAGAGTGTCGACACTGGCGACGCGTCGAAGCAGGGAGCAAGTGAACGGGACGGCGCTATGGCACTCGCCGTCGGATTGCTTGCGAACGAAAGTTTCAGAACTGGAAAATTTGTAGACTTCCAAAGTCTCGACCTTCCTCTGTAAATTGATTAGTAGTGACGGCAATGTACAATAGAGTAACCTGCTGACTACTGGTAACGAACTTGAAGAATTATTGACTCAAAGTCAAGATTGCATGCCCGGGTTCCACTTTCGAGTCTCGACTGAACCTGCTGATGACTGTACCCATTTCGTGAGTAAACCACGGCATATAAGCACCACGTATGCCTGTAAGACAAGCTGGTTTACTTTATGGAGACAGTTCGAAGTGGAAAATATTGAAAGCTTTGACTCGTACTCAGTACTTGGTACAAGTAAGTTGTGGCGGGAATAGTAGATTCAGCGGTTGATCCCACGCGAAAATATGATGAAGTCAATTGTGACCCATGATGATCATCGATCATCCAACATGCATCAAAGGTTTTATACGCGTTTTATCCTTCCGTGGAAGCTTGGTCTCAGATGTCCTTTTGCACCCGCGTTTTTGACAGATTCAAATCACCTTAAGTTCCAGTATACATGTACACTGGCATAACTGCGCATATTCGCGTACCTTCAAGTTACCGCCGGTATTCGCCTTCAAGTTGACTCGCTGAGGCTCCATACATTCCAATATCAATGCCGGGTGACGGTGCTACTCAGCAGGAGTTTGAGCTCATAGCTGGCAACCACCGTGACAACGATGAGAGAGCAAAGAGAATCAGCGACCTCATTGACGACGAAATCAAGGCGGGTCTCTTATTGCAATGACTCGGTGCGGGAGCCCTGATGAATGTTAATCTGTGGCAGAAAGAGCATGCTCGACTACGGGTTGCAAAAAGATCTAGAACAGAAGTCAAAGGTAAGCAGTTAACATCTAGCTATTTGGCTCCTTGTTCATTGCTCCACAATCCTTGCAGTGATGTTACTCGGACAAGCAGAGTCTGGCAAGCATCTAGCCAAAATACTTTTTGTTTGAAACTCATTTACTCATCGTTCTCCAGGCAAATCGACACTTCAGAAACAGTTTCAGCTCTACTATGCATCTAGTACTCTTGACTATGAGCGTCCTTCCTGGCGTCCGGTCGTTTACCTCAACGTTATCAAAGCTATCCGCATGATCCTTGACGAGCTAGATTTCGAGTTCTCCCGCGCTCGTGTAAAGGAAAATCTCCCTCCTGTGATGGAAGAAGCCGTTGACAACCCCGGGCATAATTCAAATTCATGGTCAAGCGAGGTCGAAAATACGATTAGTCGACTGCGCGCAAAGCTCTTGCCCTTGGTGGGAATCGAGGATTCACTGGCGTCTGAATTAAGCGGCGGCGTCTCGATATCCGGGCGAACGGGAGCGCATGTTCGTTCAGGCTGGCAGACTTTGGCTACGTCTAGTTGGGCAATCTCGGACAACCGGCCAACGGGTTGGCAAGCCTTAGAAGTGATCAATCTGGCTGGAAGGACATTGAGCACAACAGCTGATGCTATCGAATCCTTGTGGGATCATCACTCCGTGAAGCATCTTGTGGACATTCGACAGCTAAGGCTTGAAGAGTCAGCGGCTTTGTAAGGATCTTCTTTCTATTCATAATACCGCGACTTTCTCATCTCGTCCCAGTTTCTTAGATAATATACACCGGATAGCGAAACCCGACTATATGCCAACAAATGGTCCAACTGTCTCCTTTGATTCTTCAAGATGTTGCGCCTGACTGTCAACCCCTTCTTAGACGACATTCTTAGTGTTCGCCTGCAAACGCTAGGGGTTATGGAACATACCTTTTCGATCAGCATGGGAGATTGGACGTATGACTGGAAATTGTATGATGTTGGCGGTGTGGTACGTGAATCCATCTGATGTTCTGATTAACAATATCCTGATTTTTGACTCAGCGTGGCCAGGTATCGTGTTCTCATGCTCTCATGTCTACATGTGGCTGACCTATTCCTTGGCGTCTATTAGAGACATGCATGGCTTCCATATTTTGACGATGGTATGTATTTGTTGTGCTTTTCTTCCTACACCACCGCACATTAGCATCCATTCACTCATACCGGTCTGCATTTATTCCAGCAATGGCAATAATTTTTCTGAGTAGGCTACTCCTCAACATAGCATTGGCAAGTTTGCTGAATCGATATGTATTTTGCAGCTCCCCTTAGTGCATTCGACCAGGTAAGCTCGCCATTTTTCGAAACATCTGGTCTTCTCACAATGTTATCAGTACCTCGAGGAAGATCCGACGACCAATCGAATTGATGATTCTGTTCAACTCTTTACAGCTATCTGCTCCAACAAACTTCTTAGATGTTGTGGTCTCGTTCTACTCCTCAATAAGGTATTCACCTATTCTTTGGCTTGATCTCTTCGGATCCGATCTTTTCTTCTGAATATCAAGACTGATCTCCTGAAGAAGAAACTGGAACGCGGGGTAGAAGTTCGGAAATAGTGCGTTGATCTATTCTCTACTACAGAAGCCGTAAAATACGGCAAACTGATCAACTGACTTTGCTCTATTCACGCTTCCTATTTTTCTGCTTAAATGGGTATACCATCAGCATTACAAGCTATGGGGAACGACCAAACACATTCGAGAGTGTATCGGACTATTTTAGGATACAGTTTGCCCAGGTGCATAAACGGGAGGATGTCTCACGGAAGTCTCTTTTTATTGTAAGCCAACTATTATCACATTGCTCACAGCAATTCATGCTCAGTCACAGCATTATACATCAATGCTCGTATGTCTGCCCTTGTGGTAAACCTTCTGTCTGAATATTAGCTTATGCCTTATTTTTTTAGGACATCAGGGCAACACAACACACTATAGCAAATAGCAAGTCCTTCTTTTGTGTTGCCTGACATTATGCTAACTTACATACCGCTCATCCAGTGAGGGATGTGATCATGCAACAATATGCTGGACATTATGCTTGTGGCGCACTGTAGAATTCCTTAGTCAGGGATCCAACAGAGTATGACCAGATCCACGTTGATACAAATGCATACCAGAACCACTAACACTATGGGAGCGGCCCCCTTGTTACAGCCTTGCCTAGCCTATTTTATGTACATCAGCAATCTACAAACCTCAGTGCCCTGGCTGCCAAGTGGTGGCCCATACTTATGTATATCGCTTGTACAACTCGCGTATTTGTTGATGTTTTCATAACGCGGCGCGTTATTTTTTTGACAAAGCATGTGCAAATATTGTCCTGTGCCGCCGCCATCCTTCCAGAATCCAGATTGCCCAGAATCATACATAACACATGTCCAAAAAAAGATCACAACACATGTCTCCCTCGTTGGCAGAGGCCCCTAAGCAAAAGAAATTTAAGACCACTGAAAGCACAGAGGACGACTCGGAGAGCATCGAACATCTCGACGAATCAGGTGGATGGACCAAAGTCGAGAAGCGAAAGCAAAAGAAATACAAAAGAGCTGAAGCTAAAATGAATGTGTGTATCTTTCTCATGTCTCTCGCCGATCTCGATTGTGGTCGTATTGTGAAAATATTCAATGCATCGTTATAGGAAATCCAACCTAGGTTTATGTACAACAACGCAGAAATCGTCAAGAGAAATTATGCTATTGGAATCGATGTGTGTATGGAAGACTATCTACTTCATTGTTTGATCTAATCTCTTGTGGATAGGACATTCGAGATCTTGTTATTCATATCATCGCAGATGCACCTCCTCCGAACTGGTTACGAGTGGATGTATGACCTGATCCAACTATAGTTCTCTACGCTGACAATCTATATCATTATCAGAATGCTCAGCTTATCCAAAGAGTTGTGGCTCTTTGGATCCCAGGTCTATCACCAGAGTTTCTGTCTTTGCCTCCATTTCCGGCCACAGCAACATCAAATCCCAACCTACCTCTAGCAATCCCCCTCCCAAGGGTCCCCACCGACGGTGTTCCTACTATAAGCATACCTTTTATTGCATCTACATTTAGTTATGCGTGTCCTACACGCGCCCCTGGTGACCAAACGCGTATGCACAGCGTACTGAGCACATTCTTCCAAGGACCAGTCCCCAACGAAGAGAAAAAGAGGAGATTGGTTCACAAGGTTATGTGTACGTCTATCATGTCGTATAAAACTGGAAGCATGTTCACCTTGAGGTTGCGTAGCAGAAAACAATCAGGATAAGGGTCCTGCGCAGTATCTTTTGACCCGGGAGCAGATGATAGAGAACGACTACCCAATAGCTTCGTACATTGCTGACGTCTTCGAAAAGCCCGATGGCTGGGTTCAGACACCAGAACCAGTTAAACCGTCTTTGATCGACCCTGCAAAGGACAGTAATTTGCTGACGCAGAAGGTCTATGCGATAGATTGTGAAATGGTGCGAATTTTTTATCTCCTTCATACAAGGGCTTGATGGTCCGTCTACAGTGCTTGACTGAGGACGGTAAAGAGCTTACTAGAGTGTGCATAGTCGACTTTCACTCGGAAAAAGTCGTGTATGATTCTCTGGTAAAGCCTTCCAAACCCATCCTCGATTACCTTACTCGGTACGTTATCTGCATATATAGCGGTTCTTCTCTCCTAATAGCATCTGTTCCCTCTAGTTGGTCTGGTATCACCGCCGCAGCACTCGCCCCTGTAACAACCACACATTCAGAGGTCCAAGCCCACGTCCTTCGCCTCCTTTCCCCACCGCCCCCAAATCCATTCTCCACCTCGTCTCCCGCCCCTCCCCCGCCAACTCCTATTCTCCTCGGGCACTCCCTCGAATCCGATCTCAAAGCCCTCAAAATCTGCCACCCACTTTGCATCGACACCGCCCTCACTTACCACCACCCTCGCGGGCGGCCCCTCAAACCTGGACTCGCATGGCTGACCAAGAAGTGGATCGGGCGCGAGATCCAGGCCAATGGAGAGGGCGGACATGACCCCGAAGAGGATGCGCGTGCGTGCATAGGCCTCCTTCGGAAGAAGATCGAGAGTGGTCCTGGGTTTGGGGAGTTCAAGACGGACTTGGAGTCGATCTTTGAGCGCATGGCGAGGTCGAATAGGCGTGCTGGGGGTGGTGCAGGAAGCATTAAGAGCGCGGTGGTCGATCATGGTAACCCGTCGGTTATGCATGGGAACAAGGCGAGCACAGCGGTTGGGTGTACGAGTGATGAAGAGGTGCTGAAGGGGTTAATAAATGTGATGCCCTCGCACCACTTTGCATTCGGACGATTCTTGGCGTTGGCAGACCTCCTAGGCTGTGAGTGTCTTTTATATGTTACTAGCTCCTTTGCTGAACACCCATCAGGGACAACACCGAAAGTCACCCCAGATGCTCCGCCATCACCAGTGCCAGCTCCAGCCCCGGGGCTGGAGGCCCTCGCTTCCGTCCTAGCGAACCTCAATATGCATCTCAAGACTCTTCACGCCTCCCTCCCGCCGCGTACTGCTCTGGTCATATTTACCGGCCACTCGGATCCACGACGTATGGCTTCACTCAATGGGCGGAAAGCAGCATTCGAAGCTGCGTTGCGAAATGGGAAGACGCCTGAAGACGCTGGGGTGGAGGGCGGACGCTGGACGGGGAGCGATGTGAGGGATTTGGAAGAGGCGGTGGAGCTGGCGAAAAGAGGGCTGTTGTTCTTGGGGATAAAGCAGTAGAACAGGCGAAGTTCGGTTTTGAGCGTCTGCATCGCCGATTTGTTTTCGGTATACCTACTTGGCCAGGATGGTCTTACACTCATTATTACCCAGCACAGTGCAATGTCAAAATCTACAGTATGAGATTGAGTTATTGCTTCGGATCTGAACTGGTAAATTTCGACAAGCAGTAGATAGATATGTGGCAGAATGGTGATTGTAGATAGAGACTAGTGTAAATGATGAACTTGAATGAGAGTCGGTGTAGTTGGTAACGAACAAGGCGGATGGCAGATAACTTAGCGGGATGGCAGATAACATGGCCGGCAGATAACATTTGGCTAGGAATCAGTGTCAACGAGATTTCTCCTCTTACACTATGGGGATCGTTTCGAAAAAATCACAGGTACATTATATTATTCTTCAGCTAACTACCAGTACTACACGCGGGGAGCCTCTACTAGTACCGTCTTGTTGTTGCCATATAGCATTCGATGGTACTCCAAGTTGCTACTTGTCCGATTTATCGATTATCCTTTTTTTCTTTTTTCTTGTGGAACTGACAGATGACATGCCTGGGACCTGATATATGCCAGTCTACTTAAGACTTAAGTGCCCAGGTTCACGTCGAATCTTTCCTAGGCTTTGTCTACAAATACAAATATCAAGGAGTTTGAGGTTCGTCATACTCGACCACCAGAGGACGCTTGCCCTCCATAAACTCTTCCAAGAGTTCGAAGGCAGAGCTACATGTTTCCGAGGCATCCTGTCGTGCATCCCCGGCCCCAAAGAAGAATGGCACTAATCATGTCACGAGCAAGCCAAAGGCTGCCAATAGCGTGGTGGATACGACGTTAACTATGTTGCTGGCATCTGTTACACTGCCGTATTTAAGGCGCCCTAGTAGCGTATCGAATCACGATTCAGTTGCGCCTTCAGCGCATAGTACTCTGACATCTCCTGTTTTTCCTTAGCCTCCTCT
>QOVE01015193.1:7215-35490 GCA_003521275.1 Tricholoma sp. MG99
GAAAAGAAGGAGATGGCCTGACATTTCGTTCATCCCTTGCATGATGTTGTCACGGTAGTGGGTAGTGTGATAATGGGTAGAATGGAATTCGAGTTGGAATCTGCCCTAGATGGAAACAGGTGACATTTTATATGGTCTATGTAATGCAGGAAAATGAGGTCCGCGTTGTGACATGAATCATCAACGAAAGAGATCCGAGGTGCGCGGATTAAAGTTGAGCGGTTTTGGGCGCGTATCCCACGAGCGCTATTACACGGCCAGCCCTGAGCCTCAGCGGCCAATTTCAGCGGCCTCACCTCAGGTACCTTGCTGCGCTTTGCACATGGGCAGTCCCCTTGCACTGCGAAGAAATTCAAGAAACATAAGCATGCCTGACTCGGAGCAGTGTGCACATCGTGAGCAAAACATACCTATAGGCAAATGTTCTACCCTTTGTTCACAATCTTCCAAGAGAGATAATCAGATAATCAAATAACACCTAGTGTTGCATATGAGTACTATGAGTACTAGCGAAAGAGTACCTGAACGTTGAAGTCATCAACGGTTTTTTGTCGTTATTTCAATTTGTCCGAGTCTGACCAAATACCAGTCACGGTCACGGTGCGACTTATCATGTAGTACCACTCACCGACAGGTCGAGGGATAATCCCTACGATAAGCTTGTAAGCGACTCATGAATGCTATCACGGACTTCTGGTACTCGGCAGTAGGCATACACAGCCAGGTGCATCTGTAGTTGTGGCTGTCGATGCCTGGGGCGGTGGCTTGCATCAACCATATCTCAGCGCGTGTCCGTCAAAATCCCTGTGCTACGCGCCGCACGCTTCAGATGGAACAAATTAACAAGTTCGCAATGCATGGATTTACTGGCATGAAGATAATATCAGTGATGAGTATGCATACCAGTACACTGAAATCAGCATTTTTCACAATTAAACGTGATGCGACGGGTATGATGGTTGCACATGTGGAATTAACATGCTAGCTATTGATCTCGCCAAGAACTATGGGTCGCACCTTATTTGATATACATAAGTCATAGTATGGTCGGGGAACACGAAGGAACGGTCGATCTGCCTCGATTTGCATTGGCTGGTGAAAAAGAGGAAGATGAAAGGCCACTATCTCTTCTTTTTAACTCTAATTTTGTATCGGTTCCCTTGTTATGTTTTGCACTCTCCGAGTCCGAGACCTGTTAGCAGTGCCTGTGTTTACCTTGAACACACTTCGGGCATGTCGGAGTTGATCATCCATACTGAAGTTTGTTGAATCCGTTTCGTAGGGTCTCGGTTTGCCATGCCGCGCTATTATAAGAACGAATGCTGACACAATCGTGCAGTAGCTGGCTCACAAGTAACTGAATAATTGTCACTAGTAGTGAAGGAACAAGGTGGATTGGCAAGCTCCTCTTTCGTCTTCCTCGTTCCTGCGCACTGGTTGTAATGTTTGCTTTTGGCGTCATAATTTCAATCTAGTTCTTACCCAATGTCGTCAACGATCTCAAACACGCCTGTTCCCCTTCCGTGATAGAGCGTACGCGAAGAACATTAAACATTGGCCAGTGATATCCAGACACTGCTCATTAGTTGCAGTTCAGCTGAGCTTGAGATTTCTACAACATACCAGTGGTCCTAGTGACGAACTGTTGGTCCCTGGATTATATCCATGCTAGATTTTCTTTCACTTCAGCTGCACGGCGATACGCCGTGGCTGCAGCTGATGCTGTCTAAGTAAATCTGCGACGCCAATGTCTATCAGTATGATAGATCATCCAAATCATTGACATTTGGAAATAGCATGCAGATGCCACGGGCTCCCGGTCTTGGGTAGGTTCCGAGGCTAGGAAAGTACGCGTTACTTGCATTGGGATGATACATCGGCGCGGATTTGGACAGACGCGGACCGGGTGCGTGGTTTCCCTGGCTAGAAACTTTGAACTGTGTAGCCATGGAATTTAGCTGCCAATCATTTGTCCAACTTTTTGTCCTCGTTCCACTACTCTCCAACATCCTCCTTTTTGCCTAGTGGCTAAATGTACAAGTATGGGAGAGCAGCGGAAGACGATATGATAGTAGGAGTATGATCAACGGCCCAAGTCGGTGTCCGAGTCAGCGTGCATCTTTTTGTGCTTCAAAGCTTCAGCGCTTCAGCCTCAGAGAACAGAACAAAAAAATTCGTTTCCAATATGTTTCAGTCGGCAGTCCAGAAGTTCGTCAAGAGTCGATTGAGTCGATACAATTGTTCCGAGGACAAGTATTATGATTGGCAGCACAGTGGCACATGGTTGAGCGGTGCATTTGTTGATCCAGGTTGATCCCTCCCAATTGTTGATCGGATATAAACTATGGATGATATAGAAAATCATTCCCGCCATAGCTCCTCTGCTCATCACAGAACTATTGTATTCGATCCCAGGAGGATCTGCTTCAACAAATGGTCCGGCTCCGTGATGCGCTGCTGCCAAGACGACGAAGTCTTTTCTTTCCACCTCTTGTTCTGCCTTCTTGTTCCTAAACGGCATTGTTGTTTGGTTTTGTTCTGCTCTGGACAACGTATTTGAGTGCGCCGTCTCTAAGATGTTTGCCCATTCCCCGACGATCACAACGTCTTCCCTTGTGCGCTTAGCCATCTTCTTGTGTTATACTGCCTTTCGTCGTTACGAGCCTTCCAGTACTTAATTCTCGTCTGAAAGGTGTTTGTTCCCTGTCAGTTCTTCGTTTTCCTTTCGACTAGTTCTCATCATGGCTTGTTATTTATTTCCTCAGGACGCGTCTCCTCACTTCCACTTGCCACCCGGTACATATTCAAGAAATTCTATCGCCCAAAAACCGACTCAAGGACCAATGTCTGATGATGATCAAATGATTCTCAAAGTTCAGCTTCGCAACCGCTTGAACACCTGTCGCCTATCGAATATGCCCGGAGGCTTTCCATTCCGCCACGTTTTTGATGGCCATGGCTCAGCGTACTTGTCTTTCGACTCGTATGAATTTACCGAGGAATTCCGGGCATCCACATTTGATCAACTACCAAGGTATCAAAACGCAACAATTTGCTTTACAAGTCCAAATTCCACGCGTAACAGGCGCAACTACCTCTCATGGCGTGCGTTCCTCCCTGCCCTGGATTTCTCATACTGCCGAGGTGCTCCTGGTGAGTTACTGCGTGATAACTATGTCACGTGAGTGACTGACTGGCTTGCAGAGAAAATTGCTGTTGCCGATGTCCAGGTCGAGCCCAGGGTAATGGATACGCCGTATGGGAACATCATCAAAAGAGATCCTCGTGTTATTCTCCGGGCTTTGGCCATATCTCTCGAGCTAGGCATTATTGTCACCATAAAACTTGCGGACGCACCTTCTCGTGGTTACAGGAACCCCCAATACATGAGGGGAGCGATTGAGTGCATTGGAACGTATGAAGATGGCCATCAAGAAATTATAACAGCCAATGAACTACCACTCGTATGTATACCTTGTTGACTACGATGAACACCATGGTCTGACTCGCTGTCCATTGCAGTTTTAGGCACTTACGAACGCGACATGGTCTGGCACCACGCATTGTCCACGTCATTATGGCTAGATCCATTTGCCCTACGCCACCGACACGAAGTGCCCCGCAAGTTGTGCGGGGTTACCAACGATAAAGACCCTAGGTCGCTCTGGACAACATCCTAGACCGGGCAGCTCAACGACGGCACTTCATTGCCTTTGATGACACGCATGATCTTTATTATATTTATCAACTCATTTATTTTTCGTTAAAGCCATATAATGTCGTTCATACAGCTATTCATTGTTTGTTAGTCATACTTCGTTCTGTAAGTTTGAATATATAAAACTTGCACTACTACGACATTGTGAATAAGGGTGATGAGTTATCATTGCATTGCTGAACACCATGGTAACCTTTGTCAAATCATATTCCTTCCAAGTACTGTGCGCTCTTCTCTGTATCGTGTGCTATTACTGAATGATGCCAACAGCAGATCGTCGATCACATCATAGTCTACAGCGCTGAACAAAATGTCATTCCAGAAATCGCATTTGCTAGTCAACTTCCGTATGTCACAACTCGGATATCAAAAGACAACATCGCGTCATCACCGTGATACCTTGACACGTAGCGATGGAGGTAAAACAAATCTAGTAAGTTTCGTGTCATTCAATGCAGCCACGGTGGCCGGTATGGGATTTACTATCGAGAGTTGTGCCAGTGTATCAAATGATCGGATCGCTTGGCTGCACATTCAACACGTCGTGTTTCGGCCCGTGCTGCTATCTGAAAACAAGAAAATTTGGTGAGACGAGCGAAAACGAAAACTTCGGCCGGACAACTGGTAATATCCGTCGGTGAACTTACCTTGAAACTCTGTGTGCATTCCGCCTAATATGGCGTCTGATCTACCCAGAAAGATCTGAGAACCTCGTTGAGGTTGTGCAAAACTGAGATGGTAAGATAGCTGATCTCGCTGAGTTTGAGACCTACGCGCAACCGTCCGCCGATTGTTTCAAGACTCTTCTCCATGGAGGTCCTTTTAAAATCATATTTTAGCTCAGTTGGCATAGTAACAGTCCAAGGTCGACTACGAGCGACTGGAACATTTCTAATTCCTGCTAGGTAGTGCCGCTGTAGAAAGGTTGATGATCACGTCGATTCGGATGCTGACTCGGAGAGTTTGCGGGTTTCATTTTCCCGGCGCGGCAGTGCCACCTATTAAATGAAAGTCACGTGTCACGTGTTTCATTTGCAAAGAGTTGTGTAATCATTTTTGTTTCTTCCTCCAACGAACGACAGAATCCTGCTGTCGTTCGTTGCAGTCCCGCCACAAACTCCAGGCATCAGATTTGCTGAACCCCTGCTGGTACGTCCAGTATCCATTTATATCGCCGCGCTCATTCATTTTGCACCAGCAAATCTCAAAATATTCACGCAGCACTGAGCAGCTCGAAGGCTCTATCTCGCTCCACATTCATTTGACAGGAGTATACGCCAGTAACGACAATTCTTGTCATCGTTTGTACAGATTTCCGCGCCACGCCATGGCTAATTCCGCCTCGTCTACGTATTTCAACGTGGAACTTGAGTCGGACATTGTTGATGAACTATACGAATTCGACGACGCAGTCGACCGTTGTGAAGTCCCCCCACGCCCGTGCAGTCGCTTAGGTTTTCTCCTTGATCATCCCCCTCATATCGTTAATAATTCGCGGGAACGTCCTGACTCTCGCATACCAGCATGGAAACGGGACGTTGGACCAACGCTGGGGACCGTGAGCGCAGAAGACATAGATATGGAAATGACTTCTGATCCTTCTACTGGCGATGGGTTGGAACCGTCTTTCCTTACTATCGGATCTGCCTTGGAAGTTGATGACTTTGGCCATTCTTCTGGGTCAAGCGAAGATGCCACTGACCTAGAACCAGAATCTGATTGCTCAGCATATGAAGAATCTGATGAGGAGGCCGAAGCGCTCCTACTACCGCCTCCGCAATCTTTTACGCCCATTGTCTTCCCTACACCACAACCCATGCCAGTCTCGGGTTGGACCAGCAGTCGGCCAACATTCTCATGTTTACCGTCTCCACTGTCGCGGCGACACACCGTTGCAAGGTCTTTCTCCTTCCGCCATACCCCACATCGCCATATGTACCACCAGCATGGCTACTCCCGTCACGCGCTCCTCCACCTCAAGTACTTCTGGGCAATACGTGAGGATGACTGGATAGACCCCCAAGCTCAGCTGCGCGACTCAAAAGCGTACGGCGGTCTGTCTATTCTAGGCCTAGATGCCGGTCCAGTTCGAGGCCGTGCGGAACGGACTGACGCTCCTGCGGACCGCTCAAGTCAATTACCGCCCTTATCCATCCACCCACGGCGTGGGGATCTGTCCGCGCTGAGAGATCCATATTGTATGCACATTGATCGGTACTTTGTGGATTTGCCTCTGTGGACAATGGCCAAGATCTTGTGGATGCTCGATATGCAGGTAGGGGTTACTGCACAACGACGAGGTGAATCACCTGAATTGGCGGACAAGAGTACTAGTCTTGCCCTTGATGACGATGACACAAAAAGCGAAGGGGAGTCTTTGGACACCCCGACGTCCTTGCAGTTCAGTGACGATTCTGATACGACGCTCGTGGACAGCGATAGTGACAGCGATAATTCGCCTTGCCGGAGTAGAGATGGCGATAGCTCACTATGGGAAAGAGAAGAGTCCCAGGGTATCGGCTCTTCCTTCTTGCCAAGTCCCGAAAGAAGCCCATCAAAAGGTGCTCACAAACGATCGCGCAGTAGCAGAAGCCCATATAAATTTCAGGCATTTCCCGAGTCCTGCTCCCAATCATCCAATCCCACACGTCCTCCATGGACGACGTGTTGGTATCGCCGTTGGGATCTCCTGATGCATCTTGTTCGTCACAAACCGGAGGCTAGTGGTGGCTCTTCGTTAGTCGCTAACCCGAAGGCACGACCGATGTTCTTTATCGATGATGAGGACGAAGCTATGGCATTAGCAGAGAGCGATGATGAAGACGCGGACGACACAGAGGACGTTTTGATAATGGTCAACCCGCTTTACCAGTCTTTTCGAGTTTAAACCTATCATTATTATCTTTTTCTTCTTCCGTCACATAGGTACTACTGCAATCAGGGTCTTTTCCCAATCACGCATATCTCTTTTCCACACATGGACAATTTCCTCCCTGTCATATATCTGCATCATTGTTATGTGTCAGTGTTCTATCTCATCTTCCCTATATGACACACATTCGTTTATTATTTACTGTATATTCTTTATCATTCTATCTACTGTTCGTACAACTAACTATTACATTATTTCATTCTGTAGTTCGACGACAAGCTTTTTCTCGTAAGCACGTATTGTACTGGTGCTGAGGTTTCTGGGAATACCATTTTTTAATCTGTTATCGAGGTGCATAGATGAGTTACTCTCGTGTATATTGTGTACTGGTAGTACTTATGTCTAGAGAAGATCACTGGAGCTAACTGCGAATGATCTTCAAGCGGCCGACTTGAACGACATAACTCCGATGAATTCAGCAGGGATCGGGGACGTGCTAGTAGCTTATTTCAAGTTCAAGTTAGTACCTGCACGACGCGACTCCGATCAGCATGAATCAGCAGTTGCGCTTCCGCTATCCTTTTGTGGACGATGCAGGCCCTTTCTTACAAGGCTCCAAATCCCGAGGAATTTTCTGTGAGCCAGATGCGGTGGATATTGACTCCACCACCACAAAAGATCTAGACTCAGAGATGGGCAGGGGTTGGTAGCGAGGGAAAACGGGAGTGGCGAGTCCACCTTAATGTGTGTACTTATATCTGCAAGTAATTATCTGAAAAGCTCTCGACGTGACGCAAGCAGGAACTTCAAGTAAAGAGGATACCCATCTTGAAGTTGCAGGATTATTCCTGAGGCCCCGGCCCCCAGCACAACCCACTGTCGCTTGAGCACCCTTCGTCGGAAGAACGCATCAGCTAAAATGCTAGCACGAGAACCTTAGTAAGAAACCCGTACTCAGAAAAAAATACTAGCAATCGTTCTATATAGAAACACGAACCTTCCCTAGCCCCAGCTTTTCAAACAGCGGTGGATTCGCCGCGGAGCCTCCTATACATCCTCGACAGAAAAACTGAGTTAAATTCTCTTGGCAGGTGAAAAGAAAAACTTGTCATGCATGCAACGAAAATCAACGAGACTACTAGCGCGGCACCTACGCGATTGGTCATAGAAAGATATCAATACCGTATTTCACGCCTAAAATCTGCAAAAACATACGTGGTAGGCTTCTTGGATGTTGATTCTTAAGTACTAGTAGGCAGTGCGGCCTCGCTCCGCCCTTTGACGAATAAGGTCCAACAAGCAGCGAATTGCAACCAACCTTTTTGAACCTGTCATTTCGGTTGGCACAGGTACTGTAGATGACAGATGTGCCAGCCTCACTGGCAGACTTATTATCGATGTGTTTAGTATTTTCCCGCGTTTGATCGCTAGGTAAATCAGTCAGGCCAAAGGATGGTGCGATGATCTCGAAACAAGTTCTGTGCGCTCGGTTTGGAAAATCAGGTTTTGGCATGGCGTATAAGGTTTGAGTGGTCAATGGCTTCATGACGGTTTAAACAGATACATCAGACCGGTCGGGATATCTGTCTGACTCGAGATGAAGCGACTCTCATCCTACCATCCATCGGCAACCTGCATAGTATGGTGGAGTCTGACAGAGCGTTCCTGGTCCCTGAACTGGCGGTGAGAGTAGACCTAAAGGGTCTTGCTTGGAAAATTTACAACAGCTCGGTCGTCAAAGAATTAGTCAGAGGGCCGAGGTTGAGAAATATATTGCAGTATGTCGCGGCTTCTTTTGTTGTCTCTTCAATTTAACTCAGAGTGGAATTAATGTAAGGATGACAAGGGAATATTTAGACTCTCCAATCTTCTTTTCATCTGATTGTCGGAAAATCAGACCGAAGCCAACCGCGAGGGCACCCATATCGTTCGAAAGTTAGTCCGCTCGTCGTGAGACCCGAGAAACTAGCGCCCACAGCACTGTCATCATAGTTATCATCACTATCGAACTTAGCAGATACGGAATCATAAAAGCGACTCAGTGATAACAATATTACCCACTTACAGAGGCTGTAAACTCTGATCCCAAATTTTGATGAAACTGCACCAGTCATGAACGGTAGCACCGCACCGCCTGCTTGGCCGGACCTGGTAATCCATCCAATTGACCCTGTTAGCAGCTGTCGAGGCAGAACTCGCCTCGCATGATTCATCGCAAGTGGAAACATTGGTCCTAGGAACATTCCTACCAAGGAAACTGCTACGGCGTCGCCGACTAACGAGGGTGCGAACCAAATGACGAGTTCGAGCCTACGTTGTTCCAGTGGCACTGCCTAGTTAGGGTAGCACTGATAAAAAATAAATGACTTACCCAAGTGTAAGGAGTGCGTAGATGAAGAGGACGCGAGGTTCGCCTACCTAGGCGGAAATTAGCTTAGAAGCACGCATTGTGACACGATGTTCACCTTTTTGTTTACCCATAGAAGCGCAACACGGCCAAACATCAGTCCTGTGTAATTCTTGGATTAAACATTCGTTGAACAATTGGTAGGTCAACGTACCACTAAAAAAGCCAGTAGATATGTATCCAGATGATGAGTCGCCTCCTCTGGTTTTGATGATGAAGATCACTATCCATCCTGTAAACCATAAGATTGGCCGGAAGAGAGTCAGAGCATTGCGAACCTCCAACAGCAACCTCAACACCGACATAAACGAAGTTAAATAACGCGAGAAGGTGAACAAATTTCTGTGATAAGATCTGGCGAAAAGTACTATCGCTATTGGTTCCTTGTTCCGTGACGACGTGGCCGATGTCTACCAAGCACTCTGAAACCAATCAGTGATTGTCAACGATAGATTTAGAAGAAGGCGATGTACCATGAGTTTTAAATCGAAAGACGACAGTAAGCAGGATGGTGTTTGAAATCGCAATGCTGAGAGAGATAAGATAATGGGGTGACCAATATTGCGCTCGTGCGAATTGTGTCGCTACAAGAGGAGCACACAACGCACCACCACCTATATAAATGCGGACCAAATTGGCATTAGTGAATGTCTGCAGAATTTTAGAAGCACCATAAGCTGCGCTGAGGAGGCCCATCTTGGTTTCGGCATTGTCTTTGAGACACGCTACAAAGCCGATCGCTTGAGCGGCCTTTATTGAAGAACTAAATAAGCCTGAGACACATGAAATTGGGAGAATGGTCCTGCCTGAACTGCTAAACCAAAACAATTTATAGCAAAACAGGTAGCAAACATCGGAAAGGGCAGAGCAGGAGCTTGCCAGAGAGAGCCTATCAAAAGTTGTATCAAAAATTTACTGCTTGCGATAAACGTTAGTAAGAACACCTATAACAAGAGCCTGGCGAGCTGTTGGTCAGAAGACTAGAATGCTGATTATGAACAGAACAGACTTTTTCCTAGACCCATTTTCTCTGACAACGGAACACTTATCAAGGAGCCTGATATATATCCCTGACGGAGGAACGTGAGTGGTGGCTTTACACCATGAAAGAGAACTAACTCACTGCGGAGGCGACAACAAAAATCAACGAGACTGTTGTAAATCCTACCTACACGATTACAGACGTGAGTTTCTTCCCATCAGATCCTCAACAAAACTTACGTTGTATGCCTTTTGGATTCTAGGTAGGAGTGGTCCAGTTGAGCCGTCATTTCCATCCGATGAGGAATCCGGTCCAACAAAGAGTAATAAACTGGATTCGAGCCTTTTCTATCTGCTTTTTGGATGGTATATATACTGCAGCCCGAGGTACATGAGAATCAATACTGGTCTTCTCGCTCGCTTGATCGCCTGGGGTGTCAAAGGGCAGGGCAGGTATTTCGAAGTCATCCAGAATGGGCCTTCTATGCGTGGAATCGTGCAACACTTGCAGAGCGATTTCTGACATTGGATCTGAACCTTCCTAGTAAAACTAGTATTTGTACTAGTAGCCCCGGAAAGCTGCCGGAAAATCAGTCTGACAAGACGAATTCTTTACCCAGCAATATCGGCAACTCGCCACTGTCAAGGCTAATTCCGTCAGTTTCTGTCTTCATGACAATGAATCCGAAGATGTCCCTGGTCCGTGCATTAGTTACTGGAGAGGGACTAGAGGACAATAAGGGTCTCGTGCGACGGAACCACCAGAAGAGAATGGACGTCAGCACAGTGATGAGACCGTGATAATCATGATCCTTGATATGATAAATATATCTGCCAGGACAAAAAAAAACAAGCCTCACCATGGCATAAATTTGGATTTCTGATGGGCTCAGTGAGGACATGCAAGTTTAAAAAACTCGAGTTTACCTTTTCGCCTAGCAGGTCAACACTAATGAATAATCGCGAACCCGTTCATCAGGACTACAAAGTCATCAGCAATCAATTTCTTCGTAGTACTAGCAGCACCTCGGTTGTTTACACCAATGACCGCTCCGCTGGGTCTGTTCATCACTGGCATTTCGAATATACTTGGAACATGGAAGTCACAATCATGAAACCCGTTGTCACGGCACCTTCGTACCGAGGCTTCAGTCTGATTTACTGAACAGAAATTGCATAAACCCGACCTTCGCACATTCCAAGGATAAATCGAACAGCGAAGAAGGGAATGATTTACAGGCAGCATGTGATAATAGTGCTACTGCCCAGACGAAAATGTTGACGCTTAAGGCAGATCCGGTGAGTAAACTCGCAGATAACTACAATGTGTTCTGTACCTCATCCATTTTCCAACAGGAAATCGTTGAAGAGCCAAGTTGGTGAGAAGCCTAGTCATGATCATGGGGAGGTTATGTTGAAGCTCCAATCAGAATTGCAATTGTGCTTGATCCCCAAATCGCAGTTTCTCCTCGCGTAGTTCATTTGTTTAGGCAAGAACATAGTGAGTAATCATGATACCAAGAATCGACTTGACATGTGAGCATTTCGGATTACGTCCCTGTTGGCATTCAATTCAATGATACCTTCACAGCAGTGGGGTCAATATTTCTTCCTGTCTGTGCGTTAATCTGCTCGTCGTGGTACTCTAGGAACATACGCCCACAGAACCGTCATCCAAGGACACTAGTACGAGCCTAGCACACCGATGCACGTGACAGCCGCCAGCACTCGAAAAGTTTGCCGAAAAGAACAAAAAACGCAGAAGTATCGAAGAAGAAATAAGGTTACTCACAGGAGCTGCAAGCTTTTTATTCCGTACTTCGACGAGAATGCGTCAGTCATATATGGCAGCACCGCACTACTACTGCCTGGCCGAACTTGGCGATCCATCCAATAGAGCTGAGCAGCCATCTTGGTAAGACACGACCCGCGTGGTTCATTGCAAGAGGATACATTGGTCCTAGAAGCATTGCAGCAGCCTGAAATTCGGGACTGGTATCTTCCATGATGATTGTGCGTAGGTAGGCCATTTTTCCATGTTAAGGATAGCACCGGATTGTCAAAATCATCGACAAGCGGTTTTCTGTGGGTAGTAGAATCATGCACTTGGAGCTCAATTTCTAGCACAGTGATAAAACAAATAAGGGGTTTCACAAGTTCTAAGCCTATATATGTATGCCGGGAAAACCAAGGAGAAAACATTCGAATGAGTCAGGTCCACGGATTCTGTTGAGAAAGAGAGGAACCTCACATTAATATCGGCCGCAATCTTCCACTGATCATCAGCAGTTCGAGTCGCTGCCAGTTGTCAGGTTCTGTCCTGCTCTGACAGTTCTGTCCTGTCCATCGACGTTATCGGTCATCATAAAGCTTGTAAACGCCCATATAAAGTTCGTTTTACGAGACGAACCCCGGCAAGATTGCGGCACTGGCACCTGTCTGTCCACGAAGTCACGGTTTCCGTTTATCAGATCGACTTGACACTTCCAATTGATTCAGCGTACACTAAATGCATTGGTAGGACAGTGACAACATTGCCGAAGCGCATGCTAGTTGAGTGGTAGGGGTTCTCAACCAGATCTCGCAGCGTGTCCTGCATATACTTAGATTGAAAACGACTTGAGGCTGACTATATGATGTGACTATAAATTTAGTGGAGAGCAGGAAGAAAGGATTGAATACCATGTTTCCTTCAAGTTGAAGGGACTGAGAGCGCAACTTCAAGTTGAATATCGAATTGACATGATTTGGGCATGATGGCGGTTATGGCAGTAAGGCTAAGTAAGCTATTGATAGGACATTGTTTGGTTTCGACTTCTCGTCACCACAACAAAACTTAAGTTGGTTTTCCAGGACTCTAGAGTCTACAGTTAGCTTGTCCTGTTGGACACCGAGTTCTCGAAGTCTGGAAAACTTCTATTATGGTCTGAATGGCAACGAAACTCAGGAAGTCTTCTCCAAACTTACCTGCTGACAGCGTTGTTGGGGTATCTGCTCAGGGACGGACCGATGCGACCATATCTCGGACAATGCTGTTGGCGCAAGCCTCTGGGCCGTATTCTTGGCCTTTGAGTAGTAGAAAACCAGCATCCCAGGTCGTATCATCCCATCATCCAAGTAGACGCGAAATTCCAAACCCGAAGCCAACCGACTCTACGGCACAATACTGGGCGGCGCGTGCGTTGACCGCCGAAGCCTTGCTATCCGCTCGAGAGACTCATCATATAGAGATACGAAGCTTATCGCATGCGGAGAATGAGAAACGTAACGTGAGTTTTCAAAAAAATAATAATGAATATCCGAGGGTATGAACTCAGTGAGGACCAGCGCGAGATTTCGACCCTTACTGAAGGACACCATATGAGGCTGGCCAAGTTAGAGAGGTTGGTGGTAAGTGCAGCTCTTGAGGATTCGCAGATACGAGTGTTGAGCTGATATAGAACCCAGATGGTCCTCGTTGCGTCGTTGTGTTCACTTGTGGCCTTGGTTGTGTATCTCACGGTGCAAAACAAGCGTCAAAATACCCAAAGTTCATGGTTACGACCATCCCACTTTACCATTCCAATCTTTTCGCCCTTCACATCTGTTGTAAGTATTCGCTTCAATTGCATATCTCCTAATATTTATTGGGGTCCTCCAGGTTGAGCACGAAACATCTGTTATCGGTTCGAAGGTCATTACGGTGGTGCTCTGCCTCGCGACTGTTCTGGCGTACTTTTTACTTCGTCATCGAATCTTTCTCGGATGATGGTTACCGAGTGCCCGTTGCACACCACTCTGCTGGGATGAATGATTTCGGTCAGTTCGACATGTGCCCTCCAATCCCGCCCATGGGACATGTCAATGAAGGCCAACGAATGATCTCTACCCCAATCTCTTGTGGACGTTACAGGGTTTGGGGGATATCTCAAACTCTCGCTTTCGCCGTGTACTCTGTGCTTCAACAGTAGTGTCGTGCACGGCACGGAAGTCCTTCCAATTTCTATCCACAATTGTTTGATCATTCGAGCCATGCTGGTAGAATGTCAGCAATGGATCGCCTCTCTTCGAGTTTACTGCTGGACCTGGCTTTTTGATGGCAGTCCTATCACGGACTTGACTTTCTAGCGAATATTTGTCCCCACTCATGGATACGCTAACAGCCACTTAGATTAGACCTAAAATGTACCAAGTACTTTCTAGGGCTTCCGTATTATCAAACAAGTTCGCTTAGTGGAGGGTGCATTCATGTCGATAATCTAACGATCAATTCCACCCTCTTTATCATAAGATAATAGAGGGACTGGTCAATGCCAACATCACACACGAAGCTCTGCAAGGAGAGCCTAGCGCTCAGGCCAGGTCCAGATACTATACATGACCCCAGAATTGCTGGCAGAGTGCAGACTAACTACGTTCGACTCGTACTTCTTTGTTCAATCCAGCCCATGTCATGGCATCCTAATCGGCATTCACTAGGTGAAATGCTCGTATATTGCCTGCGGCCGTCCAGGGCCATTCTAGCTCCGAGCAGTACCACCAGATGTCCTGGCCATTGCAGCCAAATGCACCGTAGCCTGCCACCAAACAACCATCCCCAGTCCCAAGAAACCATGACAGATCCCCCATACAATCTCTGGCGTGACACGTTGCCTATTATCATACTCTTGTCAGCCTGCCTGGCGGAAGCCTGGGATTGAGATAAAGAGCGACCCACTGTTCCATGAACGGACCAAAAGAGTAAGGAATGAAACGTGGGGCCTGGAATAGGATTGTTGACGCGACAGTGTGATAGACACACAGTCCGATTGCTAGTGCTCGTTTCCCAGGTAAGAATTCTGAATTCAATCGAATTTTCGATAAACCAAGCGTGCCCAACAAGAAGTTCTGGATATAGTGACTCGCCAGGAAGAGGATAGCATAGCCCAGAAACCAAACATGTTCCTAGGACCAGTGCGGAATACAGCTACATCCAATTCCATTCCGTTGATAGGGAAAGAATAGGGTGATGCGATTGAATAAGCCTGTCCACCATGGGCAGTTTTCATACTAGTGTATAAACAAACCTTGAGTAATACCAATGTGGTATTGTTCAGCTGCAGAAAAGGAAGGGTTTCGGGTGACCACACGCCTTGAATAGCCATTGGCAGTTCCAAAGCAAGGTGCAGTAGGAATACCGCAGATCTTGTCGTTCGGCCGCGGTTAAATGGGAGCGACAAAACGTAAAAAATACTCTTACAGAGGACTGTGAGTCGGGAGCGACATGACAAGGGTACCAGCTGCAGCTGGAAACGAGTGCCAAAGGTTCGACAACGATTCCGAACGATCGAGGGACGAGGAGGGTAACGCTCACATGTGTGCCACGTGCCCAGCTATAATATCAGTAATTTCAAGTTACACGTGTTCTTTCTCTTAAACTTCTGAATTCTGAGCTTGTAGGTCAATCATGATGTAGGATCGTTTCCCTTTTCATGAAAGAACTTATGCTAATGGGCTATCGTTCATCTGGATCCTGATTATTCTCAGCTTTCAAATTTAATTACAAGACCCTAGGTTCCAGGCTTCAAGCTTTGCGAGCTTCTGGTAGTACGTACTACTGTAGTCAGTTGATAGTTAGAGCAATGTTTTATTCTGTGTATTATCGTTGGAGCTTGTAATGTCTTTTTCAAATTCTTGATGGCAGTTCTCGTGAACTGCTAGTAGATAGAAAGTCGGACCGCACATGGATGTTGAAAAATATATCGTACATTTATTCCTACAATGCAACACGAAAATATAAGAGCTTAACTTGCCGCCGTGCCTTGCAATTTAGGCGCATCCGAAACCTGCCTTTTACCTTTGGTATCCTCTGCGTAATTCTCATAAAAGTTGATATTGTCTCCTGACTTCTCACCGCTAGCCTCTTCAGCTTCATTTCCAATCTTTGGATCCACCCTTCTCCCAGGTCCATCCCAAAAGTGGAACGCCTGACTGTGTACGCCATAGGAAGCTGGTACAATCTCCAATAAATCCCCTCGTGCAATCTCAATAGCCGGGATCTCGGATGCAGGAAGTCCGATGAGGTATGAAAGCATGCATCGAATGACAGAAGCATGTCCGATTATCAAGAGATCCTCTTTCTCTTTCTCGAGTTCAATGAGAATCGGCTCAAGACGAACTAACAGAAAATCAGAAAAGCTGGGGAAAAAGACAAGACGGATGCGTACCGCTGAGGTCGTGATAGCTTTCTGCACGCGGTGCGCGGAAAGCATATGGATCCTTAAGGAAGCGCTCCCAATCTTCTGGATAGTACTTCTTCGCCTGTTCTGGCGACAGTCCATCCCATATTCCAGGATTTATTTCCAGCATCTGCGGCTTCTCCACGACCTTCACATTAAGGGCTGGCTTAGCTACAACTTGCTCCCCTGGTTCTGGAGATGTCGGCGGGGAAAACGTAGGGGGCAAACCCTCCACGAAATTTGAAGTTTGGGAACTTGCGAGGAAAGGCCATGCAGTGTGAGCTGAACGCCTATGAGTGGAGGTCCAAATCTATAGAGTTAGCCGATTGACAAAAAGCCTGACCATGAGAGATATGGGGTTACATACTACCAACTTGCGCTCTTTTGCATTGAGACCCCGTTGTTCGAGACTCTTCGCGCGTTTTTCGAGGACGAACTCTTTCAAACGTTCAGCGTATTCCCAACCAGCAGGCGATAGATCTGCATCGGCCTTGTATGAGTGCTCGATCAGAGATTGTCCAGACTATGTACTTCAGTACATCTAAGCAGAATGAGAGGAGGCTTGAGACTGACTCGAGCGAAGTATATCGTTCGGAACCTATTATGAATGTTCATGAGAAAGAAAACTATTCGTGACTAGTACAACATTAGGTAGATGGCACCTCATTTTCATATGTAACGACGTACCTGGAGGTAGCCTTGAATGTTCTTTGATACACATCGTTATACCAGAGTCAACGAAGATCGCATATGACGCACATTGACCATAATTTTCTCTCCCACCTATGAAAGTAGTATGACCACTGCATTCAAAAAATCTGGATCACGGCACTCACATTGATTATTCGAATATAAGGCCAAGTTGTCTCAGCAACAGTCTCGTAGTATTTCTCGTGGTCTCTAATTCGCCCATAGTAATCTTCCACGGCTTTATTCGGATCCCATGCGCGATACTGTTACAGCTAATTAGGATCATGCAGTCAAGGGACCTAGACACCTACATCAGGCGAAGAGATCTTAACGCTCCTGATATTTGTCTCGATGATCTCCCTATTATCACATAACGTCTCTGCAGTACAAGAAACATGAGTCATGTGTAACATGCAGACTGAATGTCGCGAACGCACCGAGCATGACAACATGGATCCCAGCCTTATCAAACTTCTCCGCCAACGCTTGTCTCTGAGCACGTCTCCCGTTATTTGCATCGTATATCACCACCTGCCCACCACTCTCAAAAAAATCCCATATCAGCTTCTCGCATCCTAACGAAATCTGCTTCCTTAGTTCCTGTGTCTCCGCGCTCTTTTCCCCTGTTCAGATAAGCAATTCGGTCAGATCGCATATTCTACAAGACGTCACCAACATACCTAACGTGAAGTAGTCTGGCGGAACTTTCTGCGTCCCACCTAGGATCTTCCTGCGGTAGTCTCCCAACGATACCACTTGGGTCTTGACACCCATCCATCGCAAGTATCTTTCAAGTGCACGAGATATGTGTGTCTTTCCACGAGCAGGAAGCCCGACCGTCACGACCAAAATCTTTCCTGCATGGAATAGAAGACCAGAGGCTGTTGTATACAATGGTGCAACCATAAATTGCCGTTATCTGTACAGAGATTCGTTACAAAAGTTCAGCCCGAGATCGTGATTATGTCAGCACGTCCAGCTTTGAAGATAACAACCAAGAAATGCAGCACAAGTAGTGGTAAGGAAAGATAGCAACAGATGTAGCGGAGTAGGATAATAGACAGTAGTAAACCCATATATGTTGCAATCGATCGATATGGTAGGAAGGCGGTAGAGAGCGTTGGGAAAGTTTAGATTGTCAGAGACCTAACGTATCAGCTGCCGCCCGGTAGTCTTCCATATCCTTGTCTAGCTGATCTCTGGTGGGTTGAATATACTGCTTTTTGATCCTCCGAGGACCTTTCTTATAGCGCCTTTTTGTGGGCGCCGTAGCTACAAGGGATGCGAGGGCAGGAGCAGCACGTGGTAGATTCTGTTGCGGTTGTGGTTGCCTGCGAAGAACGAACGCGTGATGCGAGTCAGGACCGAGGGGCTACTACCCACCATGACAAGGGAGGATAATGGAAAGGGGAAACGCACGTGGGGATAGAGACCGGCGTGCTCGAGACTCTACTTGCGAGGGGTTTCTCTCCCAATCTGTTTAAAAGTGACGGTGCTGGCGGTCGTATAGGTGCAGTAACATTTGAAATAGCCTCATCAACGACGATTTCAATCTTTAAGGGTCGTCCTGAAGTATCAAGACGGACAGTAAAAAAATGACGCTGAGGAGCACCAGAAAGCAAAGCATTATTGAAAGCACGCACGTCCATCTACAATTTTCCCATCATATTTCGTCCGAGCAATCGCAGCATCCCCCGGACGCTGAAACGACACGATAGCCATGCCCTTCGACTTACCTTGCGAGTTGTATATGAGGAACAACTCCTTTAACGGCCCGACAGTCTTCTTGAACAGCTCCTAACATAATGTGGGCGAACGGAAATTTAGCAAGTAACCTCACATGCTCACCTCTACTTCTTTCTCTCCCACGTCTACCGGCAGCCTGCTCAGAAATATTTTGCTTCCTTGTTCCACGTCCCTGCTATTCCCTGCTATTCCCTGGCCTGGCGGTGGCGGCACGACATTCATTCTCCACGCAGGAGCAGCATACCCTGCCTGGTTTCCTAAAAGCTGTCGCTTCGGACCATGGAAGGTATTCAGCCGAGCGTACGGGTAACCGTTCATAACTCGTCCAAGTGAAGGACTCGAGTCGCAGAATGTCGAACCAAACAAAGGTGAGTATGATCGGAAGCGTTTGGTAAACCTTTGTCAACAAGAACGCTCACATAAATTATTAAATTTTGTAAGTAGCTGTTTCCTGCTAAGTTCTAACGCATTCCAATTTATTTACATGGTCACTCAAATATCATGTAGTATTAGTTTCGCCTCGTTCCAGGTTTGTTCATACTGTAGTCTATCTAAGCAAAATGTACTATCTACTTGACCCAAATGTAAGGGAGCATGTCTTGAGCTTGCACGACCTCATCTGTTTACCCCCAGGGATCCGATCCATGCTCGTATCGGATCCCAATCATCTGGCTCACCATAGACTCGCAAGCCAGTCCGGCTCACAAGCTCTATATCTGTTTCCACGCAACCTCTGGATCCAAACTTCGACCGTGACATCGCCTTGTTCAAGATGCGGCCTTCCCGGCGGGCCGCTGCTGACCATTGCTAACCACGCGTCTTATTCGAGAGCTGCGGCGCTGGCGCTGTTACTAATATCAGATGACAAAATGGCTCGTAATCACTCTCGCTGACCACGCAATTCTTGAAAGTAGACTTGGTTGTACAGAAGGCTTGAAAATGTCACCGCTTATTCCCCAGTTCTCTATCCATTCTACCCCCGTTCTTCTTTATGACTATGTCCAAACGCCAGAATGTTGTAGTCGTCGGCGGAGGTGGCGCAGGGGTCTATACTGCCAAAAATCTGTCGGCCAGCTTGGATCCCGCCAAGTACAACCTAATTCTCATCACTCCCAGACCTTATTTTCTGCATCTTATCGCATGCATCCGGATGGTCGTCACCGCAGAAGGCAAACTTGAGGACCGCTCCGCTATCCCTCTAGACAGGATATTCACTAATGGAAACGGAATTATACAAATTGGAGCTGTTGTTTCTATCTCTGATCAGGGCGAGAAAGGTGGTCATGTCACGCTTGCCGATGGCAAGACGGTTGACTATTCAGTCCTGGTCCTTGCGACAGGAAGTATCTGGGAGGGCCCTCTTGCCATTCCAGATGGCAAGTCAGAACTCGACCAGTGGGTCAAAGAGTGGCGAGCAAAGTTTGAGAAAGCGGAAGATATCTTATTAGTTGGCGGTGGTACAGTTGGCGTTGGTACGTGGAACCTGTGGACAGACTGACACTAAACAGATGTACTCACAAGTTAATTTAGAGTTCGCAGGAGAGATCAAAGAATCTTATCCGGTGCGATATACATGTGCCACTCTACCCACTTCCTTCGTTCTCATAAATTTTACAGCACAAAAATGTAACTATGGTGCACGGGGATAATATGCTCCTTAACAACACCTATCCCGCGAAGTGGCGCAAGGATATTGAAAACCGTGTGCGGCGCAGGGGAATTGATCTTGTCCTGGGCGACATCGTGCCGCCCGAAATCTTAGCCGGTGGCACCACTAGCGTTAAAACTCGAAACGGAAAAGAGTTCACGCCGGATCTCATCGTAAGTAATCCGCGTCTAAGCGCCTATTCGTACAAGCTCACTGGGAACTCGGTAAGATACCAACTCGCGGGCCTCGACCCAATACATCCTTCATCGACGCCTCCCTCGGCCCGGATACTCTCACATCTGGTGGACGCGTCAAAATTCTTCCGACGTTCCAACTGCCTTCGCATCCGCGTATATATGCAGCAGGCGACATCACCGACTGGCCTGAGCAAAAGCAAGCTGGAAAATATTACACTCATGCAGACATCATCTCAAAAAATGTTGTAAATCTCTTAAGCGGCCAAAACTCTGCTCAAGAATACAAGGGGGCTTACGAGATGATTGTCCTCACCATTGGCAAGGTTAGTGGAATAGCATCACTCAGTGTTGGCTCCGAGCACTTGGACTAACTTTCTGATACAATTTTAGTCGGGCGGATCGTCTTACTTCGGCGTGCTCTGGGGATTGATGTTCGGTGATTGGGTGTCGTCTACGCTCAAGTCCCAAGGTCTCGCGGTTAATACTGTGAGGAAGAAGCTGGGATACTCTGATTAACAAGCCCCTTTTTCGCAATTGTTATGCTCTTCTCAGATATGTAATATTTTTTTCGGGAGATTCCCGAATGATCTTACTTACAACAACAACACTAGCAGTTATCACCAGCAAATACACACCCGGACCCTGTGCCACAACCGCCTTAAGCAGGCCAGATACTAGTATCGTCGGAAGAGTCATTGGATATCAGGTACAGAGGTTATCTCTGAGTTTTACAGCGTTTCGATCTGTATAGTAGCCCTTGCGATAGCAAAATCCCTGATATTCTAACGAGCATCATTGGCATCATGTAGTTGGTAATGCGAAGATTTTCCGGCGGTCTACAAACAAGTTTTATATCCTTTAACGTATGATTCGAGAGATATCATAGATGCCGGAGCATTTTGAGTCTTGACTGCGCGTCCCCTTGCATCGAAAAGCAGGTTCGTCTTCGATGCCATTGTGGTCGTCCACTACAGCAAGCAGTTTACGCTCCACTCATCTATTCCCGAACCTGGGATGAGACAAAGAAATAGCTCGGAGCCGATAAGATGCATGTGAAAACGTCCTGACATTCGTAGCGGTGTGCAGACGTCAAGCTGGTGAGAGGCGAGATAGATGTGGAAGCCAGTGGGTATTTGCACCAGAGCGGCATGCCGTCCGATTTCTGGCAAAGACCGGTCGACCGTGATAGCTAAGGCATCGGTCAGGCTGACAATTCATGAATGGTAGGGTGAACGAAGGGGTGGGCCCACATCAAAGCGTGTTTAGAGTCTGGATTTTCCGATTCAATTATTCAATGAAGTAGATCCATCGTGATACGTGAACAATGGTGTCGAGACTGTGAAGTCGACGAGCGGCTCGCTCACGTTGGCATGGATCATTTGGCAAGGATCGCCGTCCAGCGCAGCAAGAGTCACACGCATTGCCAGATTGCCTCCTTGGGGGGCCAATGACGGCGGGTGCTGTGTAACATGTGTGTGAGAGGCGGGAGCGTTTGGACTCAAAAAGTCCCACGATATTCGAGTATGGTGGAGAACTGGTTCCACGAAAAGGTGAAACACACGTAGCGAGGGGAGAGGTTAAATTTTCCTGGGAAAGTCTGATTCAATGTACAGATAAGACCTCAGCACAGAAAATTCTGCTGAAACAATTATGTGAAACCGCGGGCTCGTAAGTAAGTGGTCCGCACATAGACGTTGAGGCGAGGCTTGATGAAGCACAAGTTGAGGCCGAGGCCTTGAGGGATTTATTAATATTTATAGGGCGGGGGTTACGTAATGACGACTTGTCACTTCAAGCCTAAAAATATACCACTACAATCCCACTGGCATGAGCACAGCAGCGCTTGGAATCAGGGAGTGCTTATAAGGACGAGATGTTTCTCACTTACGCATTCATTCCCTAATTTTCATTACCATGTCCTCTACCGACAAACGCCAGAACATCGTTGTAGTTGGTGGAGGCGGCGCTGGCGCCTTTGCTGCAAAAAATCTGTCGGCGAAGTTGAACCCCGCCAAGTACAACCTGATTCTCATCACTCCCAGACCTTACTACCTACACCTCACCGGGTGTATTCGGATGCTAGTTACTTCGAAGGGAAGATTCGAGGACCGTAACATTATCCCTCTGGACAAAATATTCACCAACAAGAATGGGACATTGCAGATTGGGACTGTCGTTTCTATCTCTGACGAGGGCGATAGAGGCGGTCATGTCACGCTTGCTGATGGGAAGACAATTGAATATTCAGTTCTGGTCCTTGCGACGGGAAGCATTTGGGATGGGCCTCTCGCCATCCCAGATGGCAAATCAGAGATCGAACAATGGACTAAAGAGTGGCGAGCAAGAATTGAGAAAGCGGAAGATATTTTGCTGGTAGGCGGTGGTGCCGTTGGTGTTGGTGAGTGAACACTACGCGACTAAAGCCGATATAATATACTCACCGGTACACATTAGAGTTTGCGGGAGAGATCAAACACTTTTATCCTGTGCGTAAGATGCATTTCACTCACTGGCACTTCCTTCGATATCCTTATGAATTTTCATAGAACAAAAAAATCACCGTGGTACACAAGGACCTATTTCTCCTTAACCTCGCCTACCCATGGAGGTGGCGCAAGTCGGTTGCAAGACGTCTCCGGCGTAAGGGAGTCAATGTCATCACAAGTGACACCGTCCCCCCAGAAGCCTTAGCTGGTGACAGTACAAACATCGAGACTGAGAACGGAAAATCCCTTACCGCAGACCTTATCGTAAGTAATTATACTCCAAATTCATGTTCGCATACTCTAGCTCAGCTTTTCTCTAAGATATCAGCTCGTGGACCGGTCCCCAACTCGTCATTCATCGCGACGTCTCTAGGGGAAGATACCCTCGATTCTCAAGGGTATGTGAAAGTCATCCGGACGTTCCAGCTGCCATCGCACCCCCGTATATTCGCAGCTGGAGATGTCAACGATTGGCCTGAGCAGAAGCAATCTGGGAAATATTATGCTCAAGCAGATATCGTTACGGAGAACATTTTGTCCCTGCTGGCTGGCCGCAAACTTACCAAAGAGTATAGAGGATCGTTCGAGATCATTATTCTTAGCCTTGGCGAGGTCAGTGCAGCATCTACCTAATATCGCAAGATCGCGACTTAACACATGATTTCGCAGGATGGAGGCTCATCATTCTTTGGTGTGGGCGGAGGACCGAGGTTCGGTGATTGGGTTACTTCTACACTGAAGTCAAAGGATCTTTTTGTTGGCAAGGTGAGAAGGAAGTTGGGATATTGATTGATACGATCGGTAGCAGCGTTCTGCCAGTTGTGATCGCTTTTACAGAATATGCCTAATACCCAACTTATGTGCCTAGATCCGAAATTTATCGAGTCTTGATATATCATCCATGCTACATATATAATTTTGCTCATTAGTTGCTAAAGCAGTCCCTAACACTTCAGGATAGTTCACACATTTAGCTCGACTAGTAGATCCACTTCTTTGCGTACAGTACTAGTGGTATTTTTTTATTCTTCGTTGTGGCGAACCGTATGCCAGAAAGTATGTACACAGGAGCTCCAGTCTCGTTGTGTAGGTACCCGTCCTCACAATCCTCTGATTCATCAGATGGTCGACAACTTGGTGATAAAACAGCAGCCAAAAAAAAGGGTTGCAGCACTCAGGACGTCGACAACAGATTTTAAATATCCCGGCCGTCGCTGATCATGACATACTGGCGGAATGATATTTCGGAACGGAATGAATCGGCAGGAAGTACAATGCCGGGCGTTTCAGGGTGATGTTCGGAGGAGAAAGGAAAACTCAATAATGGATTGGAAATTCAGGCAAACGTGAATATTGATAGCTGTGACCACTGACATTGCTCAGAACACACTATACTTCCGTTAGCCTTGTAATCACTCACCGGGGGCATCGCTGAGGTTTACGTCCGATTGCGATACCGATGTCATCTAGTCTCTCGGTGTGTATGATCTGAAGAACCTTTGGATCGAGCTGGGAGTGCTACGACATGAACGCCTACTGACTCGGATAGGAGTATGACCACAGCCACTATTTAGTTTTGAGGGTGATCGAATTAGTACTTACATACCAAAGGCTGTATGGTGTCTCATATATATCCGATCTAGTCGTGTCCGTTCCGTATGGTGAGCCGCCTGATAATACATTCCTTCCCATGATCGGCGTGCCAAATGCGAGCGCTATCTGCTATATGTAATTGTACACAGTTGGATCATCGATGCACCGCTCAAAATCTAAAAAAATCCATTTTAAATAACTTTTCTATGAGAAAGCCGTTCTTCTCGATGAAGTCGTAAACAACTTACCTTAACACCAATGAGCGGTCGCTTGGCGGCAACTATACGCCTTGCCCTGATCTGCGAGGCTCGGGATCGCTCTATTATACCCTACCAGAGACGTTCCTTCATTTCATGACAACATAATACTCCATGATCATCAGCTACAGGCTTGACGGGCCTGGGGTTAGTACGGGGCAGTCATCCTCAAAACCTAAAAGACACGATATTGAAATAAGTTTCTTACGGCCTCATCGAGAAGAACGGCATTATCATGGAAAAATGAAATTTCACCAGCTGACTCCCCTCTTGCTCCGCTAGGTCTCCAACTCAAAACCCCTATAACAGCTTATGTTTGGTAAAGAGCGGTGACTGAGGAAGGAGGCAGCAGGAGGCAGCTCAATCTTCGGAGAGCCTTCAAGCTTCTTTTGACTATCAGGTCCCCATCCACGATGAAGTCTCTGGCACATGCTGCCGTCGTAGCATGTGCCAGATACTTTCTATAGCTAATGGAGCAAGTCAGTTAGTATGGGGTTGCCTTGGAGTCACTATACATCAAACTTCGCAGTAACCTGATTTGCGGCAGCATTGAATATTGAGATATAACTTTCGGATACATCTTTCCAAACTGAGGATTGAGCATTATGCTCCATTATGTCCTGGTTCCTGTGCACATTGATCACGAATCGTACATTTCCTTGGTTAGTAGGTACCTTCGGCCTCGGCTCCGAACGGTTTGTGGGCCAATAGCAGCGATCCGGCGAAATAAGTACCATACTATTGGAGGTTCAATGGAATGCAGACGTACTTGCGTGATCGACCAAAAAATGCTGAGTTTGGACCACCCGAGTGTGAGTTGTGAGTGTGGCCGCCAGGCACCAGTGTGACTTGGCAACTATCAAAGCTGACGGTTGACGTCAACTGTACCCTTTCCTCAGAACACGCAGGCAGCTTTGCCGTGCGAATAGCATGGGTACGTGTGGATGCGCGGCTAAGACAATATAGTAGCGGTAGAGCCATCTCACGTAGTATCCATGAAAAAGCGATTAATTTGAAACTTGCATTAACTCAGTTGAGGAACAAAAGTCGGGCCGGTAACCGATCGGGATAGCGTGCCAGTGATATACGAATCACGGTCCTTACCTCCTACTCTCATCTCAAATGGACTCTGACCAGCAAAAGGATTTCATGGCCTTCTTCCCCCAGGATTCTAGCCAAAACCAAGGCATAAATGTTCACCAGCAGCCTGTTTCCTTGTTTCCCTTTACACAACAGGGCCACAATCCAATCCAACAATCGCACCTCAATACTCAGATTAATATGGACCTCATTATGCAAATGCAAGGAATTGACAACGCCTCGGTATCCCCCCAGTCGTCATATAATCCACAAGCGTTGCTAGAACAACAGTTCAAGCTTACGCAACTTCAACAGCTCCAACAGCTTCAGAATCAGATATTTCAACAGCAGGTGACCGTCACTTTTTATCTTTTGTTTTCTGCTCTAAAGTTCACATGTCGCAGATCGCACTCATTAGTGGTCAGACTGCTGGATTGTTACAAAATTCTCCACTACCAGACAACAGGCGCGAGCAGCCTTCAACGCAGTCACAGTTCAGTGGGCTACCCACACCCGGTATGGTTTCTCAAATTCCCGTTTTGGAACCACTCCCATTGAAGTGTTAGCAACAGGTCCATCAGGCGACTTGCACCCCCAACCGTCCATGGAGTATGTCTCTCCCATTAGTCTCAACGCCTACCTAGATCAGCCCCAATACCGAAATAACAATGTCGACCACAACACCACGCCGATTATCGGACAATCCGTGAATAACAACAACAGCTATGCCCCTCCTCGCGGATCTACTTCTGCCCCGGAGCACATCGCATTCCGCTCTATGCATCAATCCCTTCCGTCTCCAGCAGACCTTGATTTCGACATCTCACCTCTCACCAGCCCATGGCTCGGCGCGCCCCAGCAATCCATGCACAATTCATCCTCAAATAAACGTCAAGCTTCCACCAGCGACGACGAAAGCGGTATGCAGCCTTCCCGAAAGAAACAATCTCCCGCAATACGACCGACGAATCCTACACAAGCCAAAAAAGTCTTCCGAGGCTCCAGATCAACCAACTCTACGCCTCTTTTACGCTCAACCCGCGCTAGGAAAGGAAGCACGGCAGGAGAAGTCCCTGGTGACACACCTTCCCCAGTCGATCTCTCGATGCCGCCACCTGCCCCTCCAGTACCTTCCAATCCCGCAGTATCGTCCTCATCCTCCGGCTCTTCATCGAACACCTCACAAGATCCTACTAACGATATCCGCCCTCCCCAAAACTTCAATCAACCCCTCATGCCCGTCACACCTGCAAGTATCATGAACCTTGGCCAACTCGGTATCAATAGCAGTCTCTCACCGCCTACTAGGCAAGCAATTGCCCCAAAACCCGACGCAAAAGGTAAAGCAGCCGCCAAACAAGCCAAAACCAACGTAGAAGCCCCCACATCATCACGAACACGAACCCCACGTAAGCCCTCAAACGGCTCGCTCGTCAGCCCAAGCCTAAAAGCCATTCTCCCAGGTCCGTCCTCGTCCTCCCCTGCCGCCTTCCGCTCCGTCACCGCATCCTCATCCTCTTCTCTAGCCGGAACCGCCCAAACCCCCACGCTAGCAACATCCACACTTCTGCCGTCCACGCCGAGCATGCAAGGCCGCAAAACATCGCACAAAGCAGCCGAGCAAAAACGGAGGGATTCGCTGAAAACGACATTTGACGATCTCCGCTTGTTGCTCCCTCCCATTCCCTTACCGACGGCGGACGACAGGTTCGCCGATGAACCGATACTTCCTGGTGCTCTGCCCCCGAGGGGCCCGCCCAAGGCCGGGGGCGAAGGGCCAAATAAGGGCGTGAGCAAGTTGCAGCTGTTGATGTGTGGGAATGATTTTATACGGGTCTTGAAGGGGAGGGTGGAAAGGCGGGATGAGGAGATTGAGATGCTGAGGCGGGAAGTGAGGAAGTTGAGGCTTGTGTGTGAGCATAGTGGGATGGGGATGGGGATGGGAGGGGGGGACGATGTGGATTTGGAGAGGGATTTGGATGCGATTGAGGCGTATGGCCCGGAACTGGGAACCAGCGGGACGGGGCTTGGTATGGGGAGTAATAGTGCTGGGGACGATGATGGGGATGATGATCCTGGGGAGGGATAACTAGCGGTGCCTCCGAATCATGGAAATGGCTAATGTACTTGTATACATAGTGGGTTAGAGTCAGCACCCATATACGTGGTTGTAGTTTTGGACTTGTGTCGATACCTTTTCGACCCCCCAAAAATTTCTACTTTATCTTTATACTACTACTATATCTTTCATTACCTTTTGTCAAAAGTTACATAGTTAATATCAATGTATATACTAGCCAAAGATACTTTACTATAGGTAGAGCGTTAACTGCGTTAACCTCAATATACAGCCCTTTGCATAATTCCCACTACTTTAGTAGTGGGTTTTAGGGGTGGATGGAC
>QOVE01015198.1:0-28518 GCA_003521275.1 Tricholoma sp. MG99
TTCTACGTTCTGCTTATATTACATGTAGGCTACATAGTTATGGCAAATTTCTTACGAAACCCTGATGTTGCTTTGCTCGGAGTTATGCATAATCGCAGTTACTCAACTTGGCATTTTTTGCATACCAGTAAACCAGCTTCAAAATTGTGATTTTATTCAAGTAACAGTGTGATCGACTTTTTGCCCATAGGCCAGGGATTTTTCTATGATAGCAAAACGTTTATTGGCAGACACATTTTGAGTGGCAGAGATGCTCTGATATGTCCATTCAGTGCCAGATAATACCACAAACACATCTCATACGTACACATAATGATGTAACAAGATACAGGCGAGTCAGACGTCTGTAGCCGTCTGCTGGACTACAGCCCTCAGCGTTTCCGTCACACTCGGCAGGCCATTCCAACGCGCCCGTTTAGCATGACTCCCAGGTAAACTCTCAGATCCTTGATCCCCATCGACGTCCATCCGATCCTCATCCTCATCCCGATCCCCGCCAACCTTTCGCTTCCGCCTCGTCGCCAAAAAATGCAGATAGGTCAAACTATACTTTGGTCCCATCTTCCGCGGAGCATCGACTGGCGGGGCAGGGAACCATAAGACTTCATTCGTCTCCGGATCACGATCGAAATGTTTTGCTAAGTAAACAAATGGTTAGTCAATGTAACATCTCACAGAAAAACACACGTGCCTGTCTCAGGGGGTAGTTTATCGATCTGTGCTCCCTGCCCGAGTATTGAAGGTCCACCAGCCGCCGTAAGAACTGATCTGTCAGGCGCAGGCGGCTTAGACGCCTGTACCTGCTGCGGTAAATTCGACGTTTGGTATTGGTGCCCGGCTGCCAGCGATGGTACCGGTGCATTGTTTGCTCCACCCTTGTTCACTCCACCATCCCCTCCCCCAGCAGTCCGTCTTGGCCTTCTCCTCCCACTCTCCACGGGTTTCTCCTCTTCCTTCACTCCCTTCTCCCCACCGGTATCAGCTAAAATCCCCCCAGGCCACCTCTTTCCCGCTGCCCCAGCACCCTTCCCAACAAACGGGCTAGGGAATCTTCCTGGCATAACCGTCTTCTCGAACGGGTATATCGGCATGAACTCTTCCTTCTTCCTTACCTCCTCCGGCACGCAGGAGTTCCAGTTCTTGATGCGCACGAACACGCGGTCGCGGTCGTTGTACCGTGAGTCGCACACGTATAACGGAAAGCCGAGGTACCAGAATGGAGGACGTGGGCGGCCTCGGATGTGCCGTGCTGTGAATTGGCACGCGATCTTTTCGATGATGTCCTCGAGCGGGTGTTCAGCAAAATGGCCTGGTGAGTGTGTAAGACTGCGGGTTTCACTTATAGCTGTTTGTAACTTACTGGTTTTGAAGACTTCGCCTTCCCAGAATGTTCTGTTTGCGGGATGGAAGGTCTAGGGAACAGTCAGTCACGTATCAAGCAAGAATACATTATTGTTGACCTGCTCTGGCCGGAAGTACCAAGAAACCGTGATACCTTGTTGCCCCTTCCTCGACCTACACATCATCGTAGTCAGACATAGAGAAGGGAGTCGAAGAAAACTCACGGCTCCTCAGAAACCCAACACCGAAACACCTGTGCAACAATAGGCCGGCTGGGATCATCCGGATTACTCAAATGCACCCAGTCTGCGAGCTTGAGTGTCCACCCCATATAATGCACCTCATCCACAAACGTCCGGTCCTTGGTCAACACGCGATGCGTTGTCACTCCAGCTATGCCCACGCTGGGACCGTCTTCACTGCTCCCGCTCCCATTCCCATTCCCGCCTCCACTCCCACCGACGCCGCCTGTATGCACAGGCTTTGCATTTCCAGGCCCAGCACGCAGAGAGGCGAAGTTGGTGGTGGTGTGGTAGGGAGGGCCTGGGAGCGGGTCCTGAGACATAAGGGTTTGGAAGAGACGCTACAGGAAGACACGTTGGTATACTACGCGATGTAGGAGATTGGGCAGTTTTACCTGAAGGAGAAGGACGCGTCCGTAAGTTTCTGTGGAGGGTTTGTGCCACCGCCGCGCCTTCTCGAAGAGACGGGCCATCTGCAGGCTGAAGTCTTTAGATGTGGCATAGCTTTTTGCGCCAGCATGGTTCTAGATTCTAGGTGAGGCGTGGATAAGTGTATAGAGTAGATCCGCACTTCAATGATTTTGAAGGATAATGGGGACTGTATGGAGCTGAGTTGATATATCTTGAACGTTATTGCTATGTCTTACCGTGTACGATAGATACATGATATTTGACTCTTCGGGAACTGTCTCCAGAGCGACGGCGACTCGGTTTCCGCTTAAAAAAAAAGAAAAGCACAGTCAGTTAGTATGACAAAAGATACCATGATACTCACGCCACGTCCTTATAATTTTTAATGCCCTGTACGATGTCGATGATCCGGTCCTGACAGCAGTATTTAGCAGCAGAAAAAAAAACTTGAGCAAAACGACTAGCTCACCGGACTAACATCCAGCCTCCATCCCTCCTCTCCGAACCCTTGCCATCTCGGCAAACCCTTTTCCAATTGCCTTACAATCTCCTCACTCTCAGGGTCGCGTTCAATGATTGCACTCATTTCGTCTCCCCCGTCCGCATCAGATATGATGTCCACCTCCATTTCAGTTGACATGTATTGAGCTGATCTCGGACGGATAGGAACGGGCTTGGTATATATGAAGTTGGCAGTGCTGGAACTAGCGAGTGCAACAGGAATGGGAGCCACGGGAGCGGTGATGGTAGGAGTAGCTGTCCGAGCTGGTGGGGGTGCAGGTGCAGGTGCAGGTGCAGGTGCAGGCGGTGCAGTGGGCCCGACGGCGACCTTGTGTACTTTCTGCGCAGATGATGGTGGTGGAGAGGAACGCGGTACTGGGAGAATAGAGTATTTTTTCCATTCCGTTTCAAGGACATTCTGAAATAACGCGTAGGTCAGATAATGCACGAGCCAGAGCATCCCCTACACGCACTTTGAGAGTCTGCGCGTCAAGTCCAATCTGGCTTTCTGGTTCGTTGTAAAACAAAGCGTTCCAGAACACCAATGAGAGGTCTGTGTAGACGTCCAAAGCGTCTTTGTAACGATTTTTCTCAATCCCGGCTTTGATATTGTTTAAACATCGAGGTTCTGGAATGACCTGACTACAATGAGAGACGAGTCGAGAGATTCAGTACGAAAGGCGACCGACTTCGTAATACTGTGGCCAATCGGTCCTGTCCACCAATTCTAGAAACATTGCCGCAACCTGCCGTTTTCTCTGACCTGTAGTTGTAAGAATTGAATTGATTATTTCCAACGTGGCCTTCGTTTGCGCAGGTGTGATAGTCATATTTGAAACTGGGAGGTCCCACTAGGACGATGGTCGGTAAAAGCGAGGAAAGGGGGACAAAACCCTTAACATGATACATGTACAAATATTGCGTCCACGCGCTAGATTTCAATCTTCATGTCATACTTATGAATATCCTTTGCTTTGGAGTGGAAACCGGGTCGCCGTCGCACTAACATATGTTCCTACCTCTGAGCTTCGCGTCTGATCTTCCCATGATCTGCAAAAGATCTGTCTCAGACTCCACCACTACGAGGACACGATCACGTGCCAAATTACTGGCACGAGTTTTAATTACAGCTGATGCAACAACTTGAACTTGGGAACAACATCATTGAATTCGAAGCACTTCCATCCACACTGTATCCATCATCAATAGGTTTGCCATACGTACGACATAGTCGTGGGACGGTAAACTGTTCCATATTCTCAGGTCCACGTCTCAGCCTATTGATATCTCTTATGGTTGTAGCCTAACTGTGTCTGCTGATGTCAGTGCCATACAGAAGGTGATCGGACTCAGACCGAACCATATACTACCAAGGTACTTTGCTCATCCGTAAACAGCACTCTGATCACACAACAAGATCTGATGATACATCTATCCTCCATACGCACATGAGTATCATAGTATAAAAGATGCCCTATCTGAAATGGCCAATCTTCACCACTCCACTTGCGCTGGAACACAATGTCGTCGTCTCAGGACCAAGGTCAAGTTGCAGCCCTAGTTGGTCTAATTTCGAATGCTGCACGCACAATTGAGGCCCAATATGCCAAATGCTCTCAGCCATCCATTCCTTCTTTAGACCATACCGCTCCTCATCCGCTCGATTCCCAAATATGTTCTACGGAGCTAAAGTTAGCTATACAAACCTTGGAGGGTGCTTGCGCTCAACTGTGTGCTACCGTGGCGCGTCCTGACCATACGGTCACCAATGTGAGTCTCATGCACCGAATCTGAGCTGCTCTCTTAATTAATCACATATCTGATTAGAAATTCATGGGAGTGTGTTACTTTATCAGTGTTTCTCTTCCTGCCAAATTTTTATGTATCTTCAGTATTTTGAATCGAACTGCATGCAAGTTGCTATTACGTTCAAGATTCCAGATATTCTTTTGGATCACCCTGAAGGGATGCACATCTCAGAGCTTTCGAAAAGAAGCGGTGTCGAACAAGGGAAGCTCGGAAGAACTCTTCGGCTGCTAGCGACGAAACATGTTTTTCGTGAAGGTGCTCTTATCTTTCTGTCTTCCTCTAAAAACAAGATCTCAGTGTGTCTGACGATTTCTTGCGCACCAGTCACTAAAGATGTGTTCGCGAACAACCGACTTAGTATGCAGATGCTCTCGACAAACCCTTTATCTAGTTTTGGGTTGCTCTTGTGAGTTTTATAGTCCATTATTCTATCCCGGATGGATATTAATTTGGCTGCAGCACGGACGAGGTTTTCAAATCAGCTGCTGTATTTCCAGAAACTTTGGCTCATCCCGAATGGGGCCATTCTTACGCGCCGGAACATTCCTCTTTCAACATGTGGAGCAAACATCCTAAAAATCTGTTTGACTGGTATGAAGGGGTGCGCTACTTGTCTTTTTTCGACTTAATTGTTTTCCCTCAGAATGTTACGGTAATTCAGACAGATCCTGAGGTTGCGAAGCGAGGTGAACGGTTTGGAATTGCGATGATTGGCTGGGCAAAGGCTGTCGATGCTGGTGCAGTGATTGATGGTCAGCTTCGCAGTTATTGGTTACGTCCTCGTCCATAACATATGTTTCTTTCTTTTTACAGCCTTCCCATGGTCGGAACTTGGTCCAGATGCCACCGTTTGTGATGTTGGTGGCGGAATTGGAGCCATCACAATACAGCTGGCAAAAGCCTACCCAACTCTTCAGCTCAAACTTCAAGATCTTCCTGAACCTATTCTGCGAGCTGAGACGCAGGTCTGGCCCAGGGATTGCCCAGAGGCTATCAAAGATCGTCGGATTGAATTCAAGAAGTTAGACTTTCTATCCGAGTCACCGATAAGTGGCTGCGACGTCTACTTTGTAGGTCCAATTTTACCAAGCACGTTAGATTCTAATTCAAAGCTTATGTATGTGATGTAGGTCAAGAACATCATGTACGTTTCATGACTCTAACCAAAAAATCCAACAGGCCAATCACATACTTTGCAGACATGATTGGCCTGACAAGGCTTGTATCCAGATTCTGCGTGGAATCCGTGAGGCTATGAAACCAACCAGCCGAGTCCTCATTCGTCCGTATTTCAATTTTTGATATTTCAAGTCTCGACCATAAACATATATCCTCCAGAGGAGTTCGTTTTGCAGCACACAGACCGTGTCACAGACGCGTCATCAGCAATCAAACAGGCACCAGAACCGTTACTTCCGAACTATGGCGTCGGGAAAATCCTCCAATATAGCCTTGATCTTACGATGATGATCACGATGAACAGCCGGGAGCGGTATCTAGAGGAATTCATTCAGCTAGGAGAAGAAGCTGGGCTGCGCTTTGAGAAATTCTGGGATCTGCCAGGTGAGACGAGCATCGTAGAATTACGCTTATCGTGAGTGAAGCACCCTTCAGTTTGATCACTGGATAAGAACACTGTAATATGTGATGTACACACTCATAACTTAGCGTACTTGGGCCAAGGGCGTATTTTGGCTCTGATATTTAGCTCCGGGAACTAGTATCTCAACGCCATGTACTCAAGTATGAGATGTGAGATATTAATATACTTCTACATACGAAATGGCTGGCACAATTCTATGACTTGAAAGCATTCCACGCCTCATTAAGTGCTCCAAACACAGCTGTAGCAATCATCCTCTGCTCCACCGTCGTATTACCCACATTCAACTGTCAAAAACATAATTAGCATCCTCTTTCAATTTGTCAAACGAAAAACACAGATCCACCTTATCAGGATGCAACCGCGCACGAACACGCGGTCGCGGTCGTTGTACTGTGAGTCACACACGTATAACGGGAAGCCGAGGTACCAGAATGGAGGACGTGGGGGGCCTCGGATGTGCCGTGCTGTGAATTGGCACGCGATCTTTTCGATGATGTCTTCGAGCGGGTGTTCAGCAAAATGGCCTGGTGAGTGTGTAAAACCGTGGGTTTCAATTGTAGCTGTTTATAACTTGCTGGTTTTGAAGACTTCGTCTTCCCAGAATGTTCTGTTTGCGGGATGGAAGATCTAGGGATTTAAAACAGTCAGTCACGCGTATCAAGTAAAAATACATTATTGTTGACCTGCTCTGGCCGGAAGTACGAAGAAACCGTGATACCTTGCTGCCCCTTCTGAGACCTACACATCATGTATCCATGTCGTCAGACAGAGAAGGGAATCAAAGAAAACTCATGGCTCCTCAGAAACCCAACGCCGAAACACCTGCGCAACCATAGGCCGGCTGGGATCATCCGGATTACTCAAATGCACCCAGTCTGCGAGCTTGAGTGATCACCCCATATAATGCACCTCGTCTATAAACGTCCGGTCCTTGGTCAACACACGATGCGTTGTCACTCCAGCTATGCCCACGCTGGCACTGTCTTCACTGCTCCCGCTCCCATTTCCATTCCCGCCTCCACTCCCACCGACGCCGCCTGTATGCACAGGCTCTGCACTTCCATGCCCAGCACGCATGAGAGGCGAAGTTGGTAGTGGTGTAGTAGGGGGGGCCTGGGAGCGGGTCCTGAGACATAAGGGTTTGGAAGAGGCGCTACAGGAAGGCAAGTTGGTGATGTAGGAGATTGGGCAGTTTTACCCTGAAGTAGGAGGACGCGTTCGACAGCTTCTGTGGAGGGTTTGTGCCATCGCCGCGCCTTCTCTAAGAGACGGGCCATCTGCAGGCTGAAGTCTTTAGATGTGGCATAGCTTTTTGCGCCGACATGGTTCTAGATTCTAGGTCAGGCGTGGATAAGTGTATTGAGTAGATCCGTACTTCAATGATTTTGAAAGATAACGGGGACTGTATGGAGCTGAGTTAATATACCTTGAGCGTTATTGGCATGTCTTACCGTACGAGAGATACATGATATTTGACTCTTCGGGAACTGTCTCCAGAGCGACGGCGACTCAGTTTCCACTTAAAAGAACAGTACAACCAGTTAGTATGACAAAAGTAAAGATACCACTCACGCCACGTCCTTATAGTTTTTGATACCCTGTACGATGTCGATAATCCGGTCCTGACAGCAGTATTTAGCAGCAAAAAAGACTTGAACAAAACGACTAACTCACGGGACTAACATCCAGCCTCCATCCCTCCTCTCCTAACCCTTGCCATCTTGGCAAACCCTTTTCCAACTGCCTCACAATCTCCTCACTCTCAGGGTCGCGTTCAATGATTGCACTCATTTCGTCTCCCCCGTCCTCATCACATATAATGTCCACCTCCATTTCAGTTGACATATATTGGGCTGATCTCGGACGGATAGGAACAGGTTTGGTGTATATGAAGTTGGCGGTGCTGGAACTAGCAAGTGCAACAGGAATGGGAACCACGGGAGTGGTGATAATAGGAGTAGCTGTCCGAGCTGGTGGGGGTGCAGGTGCAGGCGGTGCAGTGGGCCCGACGGCGACCTTGTGTCCTTTCTGCGCAGATGACGGTGGTGGAGAGGAACGCGGTACTGGGAGAATAGAGTATTTTTTCCATTCCGTTTCAAGGACATTCTGAAATAATGCGTAGGTCAGATAATGCACGAGAGCGACCCCTACACGCACTTTGAGAGTCGCGCGTCAAGTCCAATCTGGCTTTCTGGTTCGTTGTGAAACAAAGGGTTCCAGAACACCAAAGAGAGGTCTGTGTAAACGTCCAAAGCGTCTTTGTAACGATATTTCTCAATTCCGGCTTTAATGCTGTTTAAACATCGAGGTTCTGGAATGACCTGACTACAATGAGAGACAAGTCGAGAGATTCAATACGAAAGGCAACCGACTTCGTAATACTGTGGTCAATCGGTCCTGTCCACCAATTCTAGAAACATTGCTGCAACCTGGCATCAATATTCGTGTTATGTATGACGGTAGTTTTCATCGGAGATTGCCGATGTCGTGATCCCAACACCCAACGATCAGGAATTGGATTACGTGAGGAACTTTGAGCCTGGCCTGACTCGGCAACCCAAATCAGGTAATAGATAGTTAGAGATCGGTAACACAATCCGGGTACCTCCTTGCTGTTGCGCCACATCGCGCTCATCATTCCCGACAACAAACGCTGTTCCACTCATTCTGCACCATTTCCCATTACTTTTTTTGGTATATAACACTTATGTATGTATATATATTATTAATAAACGGTCATTTTTACTTTTACATCTATATTCAGCCTGTTGTTGGCCTTGATATGGGGAGAAGGAGGGGGCTCTTCTTTTCATTGAGGGGCTCTATTATAGTAGCAAGGATATATAATTATGCTCATATCTATATCATGACTTTGGATGCTTCCACATGAGTAGGGAAGGGACAGATCTGATATGAATGAGGCTGTCAAGTTGTAAATTCTCTACAGCAATAAAAGTGGGGAGCATGAGTTGGGTGTCAAAACAACATCAGAATATACATAAAAGAGAACATAACCTTTAAGGCCTGGAGACTGGAATAAGTGACAACCTTTCCCCCATACAGGTGCATTGACAAACAGCACCAGTTCTCCCAATTTCCAATATAATGCACACTCTTATATACTACCACTTCTCCCTATTTCTCCTATTTTTTACTCATCCCCAGCTATGTACATATGACTATCTAGTCTTGTACATATAATAGAGCCCTCAATGAAAAGAAGCCTGAGAGACCCTCCTCCCCATATCAAGGGAGAATGCTTCCTACAGGCTATATACTCATTTATTTGTTATATACCAAAAGAAAAGCACAGGGAAATGGTCCAGAGTGGAATAGTGTGCTCGTCATCCCCGATGATGAGCGCGATGTCCGAGTCACGGCGTTGCAACAGCATTGATGGTGATGCCGGATGTTGTGCCGCGAGTTTCTGATTTGATCTCTTACCATATTTGGATATGTGACATGTGTCGGAGTTTAGACTTTTGTTGAGTGCTGTACCCTGGGTGTCGGGTGTTGGCATCAAACAAACAAACCACGCTACTGGCTGGGCACGCATGCACGTTCCTGTATGCCAGCCTAGAAAAATAAAGGGGAGCTAGCACTCAGCCCAGAACAATTACTAGGTTCTGGAATATTTGATGAAAAATAAAGTCATAGTTATACGTATGAGTGTCCTTTGCTTTTGAGTGGAAACTGGGTCGCACCAATGTGTGTTCATACCTCTGACCTTCGCGTCTGTTCGAACGTTCAAGTCCATATTTCCCATGATCTGCAAAAAATCTGTCTACTAAGACTCCTCGAGGACACGATCACCTGCTAATTTATAGTATGGCAAATATCCGGGTTTTAATTAGCTGAACAACATCATTAAAGCACTTCCATCCACACTATGTATATCCCTCATCAGTCGATTCGCCATACGTACGACACAGACGTGGGACAGTAAGCTGTTCCATATTCTCAGGTCCACTTCTCAGTCTCTTATGGTTCAGAAGCTTAACTGTGTCTGCTGATGTCGGTGTACAGAAGGTCAGACCGAACCATGTACTATCAAGGTACTTTGCTTATCCGTGAACAGCACTCTGATCACACAACAAGATCTGATGAAACATCGATCCTCCATGCGTACCCATGAGTATCATATAAAAGATGCCCTTATCTGGCCAATATTCATAACTCCACTTGCGCTAGAACACAATGTCGTCGTCTCAGGACCAAAGTCAAGTTGCAGCCCTAGTTGGTCTAATTTCGAATGCTGCACGCACAATCGAGGCCCGATATGCCAAATCCTCTCAGCCATCCGTTCCTTCTTTAGACCATACCGCTGCTCATCCGCTCGATTCCCAAATATATTCTATGGAGCTAAAGTTAGCTATACAAACCTTGGAGGGTGCTTGCGCTCAACTGTGTGCTACCGTGGCGCGTCCTGACCATACGGTCACCAACGTGAGTCTCATGCACCGAATCTGAGTTACTCTCTGAACTAATCGCATATTTGATTAGAAATTCACGGGAGTATGTTACTTTATCAGTGTTTCTTTTCGAGCCAATTTTCCATGTCTCTTCAGTATCTTGAATCGAACTGTATGCAAGTTGCTATTACGTTCAAGATTCCAGATATTCTTTTGGATCACCCTGAAGGGATGCACATCTCAGAGCTTTCGAAAAGAAGCGGTGTCGAACAAGGGAAGCTCGGAAGAACTCTTCGGCTGCTAGCGACGAAACATGTTTTTCGTGAAGGTGCTCTTATCTTCCCGTCCTCTTCTTAAAACAAGATCTCAGTGTGTCTGATGATTTCTTGCGCACCAGTCACTAAAGATGTGTTCGCGAACAACCGACTTAGTATGCAGATGCTCTCGACAAACCCTTTATCTAGTTTTGGGTTGCTGTTGTGGGTTTTCCAGTCGATTATTTTACCTTGGATGGATATTAATTTGGCTGCAGCACGGACGAGATTTTCAAATCAGCTACTGTATTTCCAGAAACTTTGGCTCATCCCGAATGGGGCCATTCTTACGCGCCGGAACATTCCTCTTTCAACATGTGGAGCAAACACCCTAAAAGTCAGTTTGACTGGTATGAAGGGGTGCGCTACTTGTCTTTTTTCGACTTAATTGTTTTCCCTCAGAATGTCACAGTAATTCAGACAGATCCTGAGGTTGCGAAGCGAGGTGAACGGTTTGGAATTGCGATGATTGGCTGGGCAAAGGCTGTCGATGCTGGTGCAGTGATTGATGGTCAGCTTCGCAGTCATTGGTTACGTCCTCGTCCATAACATATGTTTCTTTCTCTGTACAGCCTTCCCATGGTCGGAACTTGGTCCAGATGCCACCGTTTGTGATGTTGGTGGCGGAATTGGAGCCATCACAATACAGCTGGCAAAAGCCTATCCAACTCTTCAGCTCAAACTTCAAGATCTTCCTGAACCTATCCTGCGAGCTGAGACGCAGGTCTGGCCCAGGGATTGCCCAGAGGCTATCAAAGATCGTCGGATTGAATTCAAGAAGTTAGACTTTCTATCCGAGTCACCGATAAGTGGCTGCGACGTCTACTTTGTAGGTCCAATTTTACCAAGCACGTTAGACTCTGATTCAAAGCTTATGTGTGTGATGCAGTTAAAGAACATCATGTACGTTTCATGACTCTAACCAAGAAATACAGCGGGCCGATCACATCTACTTTGCAGACATAATTGGCCTGACAAGGCTTGTATCCAGATTCTGCGTAGAATCCGTGAGGCTATGAAACCAACCAGTCGAGTCCTCATTCGTCCGTATTTCAAATTTGATATTTTCAAGTCACGACCATAAACATATATCCTCTAGAGGAGTTCGTTTTGCAACACACAGACCGTGTCACAGACGCGTCATCAGCAATCAAACAGGCACCAGAACCGTTACTTCCGAACTATGGCGTCGGGAAAATCCTCCAATATAGCCTTGATCTTACGATGATGATCACGCTGAACAGCCGGGAACGGTATCTAGAGGAATTCATTCAGCTAGGAGAAGAAGCTGGGCTGCGCTTTGAGAAATTCTGGGATCTGCCGGGTGAGATGAGCATTGTAGAATTACGCTTATCGTGAGTGAAGCACCCTTCAGTTTGATCACTGGATAAGAACACTGTAAATTGTAATATGTGGTGTACACACTCATAACTTAGCGTACTTAGGCCAAGGACGTATTTTGACTCTGATAGCTCTGGGAACTAGCATCTCAACGTCATATAAGTACTCAAGTATGAGATGTGAAATATTAATATTTTTCTACATACGTTGCTTCTAAGTACATGCACATGAAAACTATATTGTGATCTATCCGGTCAACGAGATGACTGGCATAATTCTATGGTTTGAAAGCATTCCACGCCTCATTAAGTGCTCCAAACACAGCTGTAGCAATCATCCTCTGCTCCACCGTCGTATTACTCACATTCAACTGTCATAAACATAATCAGCATCCCCTTCAGTTTGTCAAACGAAAAACACGATCCACCTTATCAGGATGCAACCGCGCAATCGTCCGGGTATATTGCACTTTCACCTGCTTCTCCGACACCAAATCTGCCAGACCCAGCTTCTTCAACCCAAGCTCTGGCCAGAGCACCATATCCAGGCTCCCCAACAACGCCCGGATATTTGCCTCTTTCCCGCCCTTCCACGCTCCAAGTTTCGTATCAACCACGTCCTTAAGATCGTGCCGCGCCTGGTCCTCGCGTTCCGCCGCATCGCTTACATTCCGTAGGTTCTCCAGCGCCTGCGAAGGTCCATTCGACACAACACCTGCAGGCCGTACTTTTGGTTTCGGCTTCGGTCTCAATTCCAAATCTTCCACACGTCGGTCATCACCACCCCCTTGCGCCTGCACAACCATCCTCCTACACCTACCCGCCCCTCTCACAGCCTCGCTCTTTACCCCAGGTTTCACCCAGTCCTTCCCCGCAAGCGCCTCCCAGTCCTTCCCGGCCTCAGCCCACCTCTCCCTACCCTCCCAGGCCTCAGCCCGTCTCTTCAGCGCCTTGACTAACCCCTCCGTAAGATCCACGCCGCCCTCCTCCGGACCAACATATTCATCTCCTCGCACAACTTCCTCGCTCCCAGGATAATATCCCTCCCCAACAATCTCCATCACCCGCCCCGCATCCCCTACTGCTCCAGTGTAGTCCCCAGTGCGTAAACGCGTCAACGCACGGTTGTTATACAGCGGGACGAGCAGGAGGTGACCTGGGGGAAGACAGGCGATGCCTGTGGTGTATGCTGATTCGGCGTCGGCGTATTGTCCGAGTTTGAATTTGGAACTGCCAAGGGACTTGTGCTGTGCTGAGCGAGCGATAATGGAGGCGGGGGCGGAGACGAGGTTGCGTCTTGGGGCGGGGCGGATAGGAGAGGGGGCGCTAATTCGCGTTTGGGTTTGGGTTCGGGTTCGTGGTGGTAATTGTGGTTGGGGTGGTGGAGATGGTTGAGGAGTACGCTTCGCCCGCCGGAAGGGTGAGACGTACGCTGCCGGTTCATCAGTAGAAAATAGGTCAACTGGTATATTTCGGGAAGCCTGTGGTTGAGCCTGAACATCTGCAACATCTCTCTTCGGCGCTGCTGGCATTCTGCTAGGTCGGAAGGGAGGCACGTCATCAGAAAATCCACTCTGTCTGTCCCTGTCCCGGTCTCGCCACCCATCATCGTCGTCAGTATCACGCTGTGCAGCAGCTTCTTGCATCCACTTCGGCCTCCCGTCCCTGCTGCCTTGCGATCCAGCAGCTGCACGTTCCTCGTAAGCCTTCTGCACCCTTCCCTTCCCTTCCTTCCAGAACAAACTAGCTTTGTTCAACACACTAAGTCCAATCTCGCTAGCCTGCGCAAGGAGCTTGTCTGCCTGCTCCTGAATATTACGTTCCTGCTGGGGCGCCGACCCCGTGTCTCTCTCTCTATCTTCGTCCCGTGCCAGTGCCCCCATCAGGCCAGTAGCACTACGCGGAGGTGGCGTATCAAATTCTGGGGACTGGGGGTATGTAGAAGGCGGTGACAGGGAGGAAGATCCTGCGCCATTGGCGAGGAGCGTGTCGAGAGCGGCTTCAACGTCGAGCCCTGTGTCAGTTGAGGCTAGTGCCACCCGAGCTTGTTGAATAGAGAACCCCATTTCGACTATTTTACCGAGGATGTGAGGGGGAGGGGAGACGGGGCGCTCCGTGGAGCTGTTGGTGTTGGTGCGTTGTGATGTGGCATTCGATGGTGAAGACGAATGGTATTGATTCTATGTATGACGCTTGTTAGTCCAGTACGAAGAAGAAATACTGAATCGACTTGCTGAAAGGGTCGGGCGCTTGGGTATTGAGTCTACTGGTTTACTAAGTTCACCTAAAATATTTGCTTCCTCGTCCGAGTCGTCATCGTCTAACAATGCATCTTCTCGATTGCCAAAATCAAAATCGCCAGGTGAATTAGTACGTTCCGGGGGTAACGACACATGTTGTGATTTGGACACAGGTGCACTGCCAAATCCCCAATCGTCGTCGTCGCCAAGTAGATTATCAGCGTTTGAAGGTGCAACAGACGGAGAAAAATCTTTTCCCAGTGAGTCGAGCCCAGCCCAAGTTCCCGATGATTCCTGCACATGCACCATAGTAGGCTGCTGCCTTCTTAGATTTTCGAGCTTCTGCCTCTCCGCCTGCGCAGCTCGCTCCGCTATCGTCATGCGTGCATTATTAGACGCTACTAATGATCCACTCAGTAGTCCACTAAAGGCATCTCCTCCATCTGTGCTTGGGGTTGGCTTGGGTGTGGTTGATTTTTGTAGTGCTGGTGTTATAGATCGTGAGCTTGCATTTGAAGGCCCCGTAGACGAGAGCAGTGCAAAAACATCCTGTTGTGGTCGTCTAGGCCCTGACGTCGATGCGGCGCCTAGTTTTTGTGGCTGAGGTTTTGAAGGAGCAGTCGAACTCCAGAGATCAGCGAAAGAATCCGACATTTTAGTGATCAAGTTGCATGCATATGTGAAGATACAAGTTGTGTCAGCAAACGTTCACTGATGAATCCGTGATCGTAACAAAGGCGGCGACGAACTACAATAAATAAGGGGTCCTCGCCGCCAAAGTCAACGCACTCGATTCTAATCCTCGAGGTACACAGACATTTATGACTCCCAAGTGACTCGATTGTTGGTCAACTACTCGTACTACTCATCAAACCGATTCTAGTCTCTCCTTGTCCGTGGCCATGGACGGGCGTCTTCCAGGAGATCATTCAGTGTCTTCTAGAGGCGACAAGTCACTCAAGAGTCAAAACCACAAGTTCAAACTTGAACAAATGATATCGACGTGTTTCGAATTTCACGAACTCCATTCTCTGGATCAACTTCGTGCTACCTAATATTCAGTTGCAGTGAAAGCACCCTCAGAGAACTGGTTCCTTGGTACAGACTCGGAGTAACTGATGTCTCAAAGTGAACTCTGCTTCTCCTGATTACTGGCGGTGGATTCTATCGCGACAACATCAACCCCCAGTTCACCTAGCGAGCATATATCTGGAACTGTGTTTCTGCTCCATAGGAAACCTGTGTAGGCCTATTCGTCAAGTTGTGGTGCGGCAGCGTTTCAAGTTGTCTGGTATAAAAGCCCAAAGCTGATCATAAACTTGCGCAAATTTAACCAGGAATGATACACGACCAATACTGGCAATAAAAATTCGAATACACACTGCAGCTGGCAGCTATGGTATTTTACAAGCTCAAGTTCAATTCCTGCCATTATCCCGATTCCTCCGTATCCAATACCTATCTTCTGAAAAGCACTTGGTCCACTGTCGTGTCCTGAATTACAGTACTGTACTTAATCGCTAGGCTACAAGCGTCCATCCACTGGATCATATATCAAATATTCGTCAAAATACCAGCACTCTTCCAAGCATAAACCCGCCGTTCCCGCCAAGATTTAAATTCCTCACGTCTTTTCCACCAAGACCCAATCCAAGACCAAACCCAGGGCCGGGCAGCACATCCTTCCACCCACATGGATGATAGGGCGATGAAGCGACATTTTCGTCCCAAGAGTCTCTCTCCTCCCCCTTGTGAAGGTTTCGTTTGACTGGCGGCAACGGCACCGGTGTAGCTTTCTGCGCCTCCGGCGGAGACAAGTTGAACGAGAGAAGAGAAGGCGGGATCCACCGTGAAGGAGATGGAGCGCGTCGTCGTCGTTTTTGTCCCGGTTGCCTGGCCTGAGATACGGGCGATGTGTCTGTCTGCCTCGAGGGCCGATTGGCGGACAGAGTGTTCGACGAAGAAGAATTATCTGTGTCAGTCTGTGCGTCGGTCGATTGCGCGTTTGGTGGTGAGCTAGAGCTGCTTGTTGTAGAGTTGGCGGATGCCGATTGGTTACCGAGCGCCACAGTTGTATGTACAGGCTTAAGGACACATCGGCGGATATGTCTGTTCAAGTTAGACATCACTCCGAAGCGACGGCCGCAGGTATCGCAAACGAAAGCTGGCGATGAATGGTTGGAGCTAAAGAAAACCAATTATTGGGCTAGACGCACCTTTTTCACCCGTATGGACAAGCAAGTGCTACAAGTCGGACTCCAATCGTCAGAGCTTTTCTCACGCCGACCTCGCAATAACTTACTTTGCGCAGGGTACTGGGTCGATCAAATCTACAATGGGTCTGTTAGTCAAGACATTTCACAACGTTTGTGGATTAGGTTACCAACCGTTTATGACACATCGTACAGCCATGTTTCTTCTCCCGAGATGGTGGGTTTTCAGCCGACGCTTGCGCCAGCATAATATCCGGATGCACTGCTGTTTGCACACTAGCATCGATACCGCTTCCAATTTCAATAGCAGACTGCTGAGCCTGGGGCGCGCGCATATCAGAACGCGAGGTATTGTGATTAAGCAAGATGGCCATAGATGCAGGAGTGGGTAGCTGAGCAGCAGGCTGAAGTACTGCAGATCCAAATGCTCTCGCGTCCAATGTGCTTTTATTCGTCGCAAAAGCAGGTGTTATATTGCTAGAACTCGAAGCCACCTGGGCTGCGGGGGTGACAACTCCGTGGAGCAATTCGGAGGTAGTGTCCCACTGCCATTGCTGCTCATACTGATAATCCGGTATACCCTCGGGCTCGGGCTCCCGAAAAAAGTCGCTATTACCAGAAATGGCTACGGTCTCCCCGGCAATTGTCTGACCGGTGACGCTAGAGCCAACGAGACCCGACGAGGCTGCTGGTGTGGCCGCGTCTGGTCCGCGGGTGTCAGGAAAATATCGACAGGGCTCCTGATGTGAGTATACGAGCGATGATCCTCTCGAGAAGCCGTGGTGATTCAGAGTCAGCCTGTCTGGCGCAAAATACTGCGGAGGGTCGGGCACTGGTCGATACATGTCATTTCCAAGCAGGGGACCGGTGTCGACGGTGTGGTAGAGGTCTGGGTGGTGGCGAAAGGGTGCAGCGTAGTCCTGGGCTTGCATTGCTGGAAGGGGCGGATAAAGTGAATCTGCGTCCCTGGCGTTATATATTATTCGACCAAATACGTCTCCATACGTTCTCCGGGCCCAAACCCCTGTGAACGAGGTGTGCAATTGGAAGGTCTGGACACCTGCCACAATCCTCGAGACCTTCGCGGGCTCTTTTACGTATCGCCACAGAACTCGCGCGGAGCTGAAATTCGGATACACCGGGCTGTTCCCCTTCTCTTGTGCAACGGAGGAAGGTGATTAAAAGCTTAAATAAATTCACCGCACTAGATATGCTCAGGGTTGCTGATCTTGTCTTTAAAGTAACCACGTTGGTATGCAACACTTTTAAAACCTTGCAAAATAAATTCCCTTCTGCCATCGATTCCAATCCTACGCCGACTCTTATCGATTCTGATATCTGTTTTGGGGGTCCTGCTGCGTCGGTCTTACTGCTCCGAATCTTCAAGACGATCTTGGCTCATCAAGTTTCTGATATCGAGTCTAGCTTTCCCAGTATCCACTTCGTCCGTCGTCCTCATGTTTCTACACATGTTGATCGTGAAGCTCCTGGCAGAAAGTGACTCGTTGCAGTCGGACCTGATTTTCCAGAGTATTCTCACACCTTCTAAGCGGAAGAAGTACGAAAAAACAAAAGCGAGTAGTACTTCCTTTGAGTTTCGATATCAAATAGTCAATGGCGACCCGGAAATAAGGGTCGGAATCGGGACAACCGCCGGTGAACCCTCAGGCTTCTTTTGCCTCGTGGCCTATATACTCTGGACGTCTGGGTTGTTATCTATGAACCTGGGATTCCGCTTTACGCCACAAGGATGGCGCTATTCTATTCATGGTAGCGCTGATTTACCATCTCGTCGTTTTGGACGTCGAGTTGTTCATAGCTGCAAGCAAGGCGTCTATGGCATTCAATTCATTCATGATCAATAAATGAACGTTGTCTCCCGCGAAAGTAATGATATGCTGCGATTTGATTGATACAACGTGCCGCCTGGCGTACCGATCAAGAACAGTATTCACTCCTGTCATGTCGGGAATAATTTCTTTCGATCCTTCACTTGTCGAATGGTATTATCTAGACACATCTGGCTCGGTATTTACGTACATTCACGTCTGAACTCACCCTCGGTTTCACTTGATCTCACCGTTTCATCTACGCCAACTGACACCGGTGGAGATATATCGCGCACGGACGCAAATGGACCTACTTTGTGAATTTACCCAACAACTTGCTACTCGCTGGTATCATACAGCCAAATTACAACCCAGCATCAGCACCGTGTCATCAACCCAGCTAGGCAAAATCGAGTGACTCACACTGTGCAAAGCTCCCAGCCCCGCTTTCTAGCTGTACTAGCGTCTTCTTGCCAACCTTATCAACAGCACTCAATGCAAAACCGAACGCACCGCCTCCTCCTGTGGACGCAGTCGGAAACGCCACGCCTGAAATTGGGCCCAACGTCGTGTGAGTAACGGGGCCTAATAATAAATAAGTCGGAAACATGAAAAGAGTAGGGTGGATTTAATATCGACTTACTAGGGATCATAGGTGGCCGAACAGAAGAATTCGAACTTTCGGAGGACCAACCACCCGGTGCGCTTGTATTAGGTGAAGGAAATGACGCCTGGTGATGCAAAGGAGGCTGATATGACGCAGCTGGGCTTTGTGGGCCGATATAGGCTGGCGAATAAGAATTGTGATGCGGTCCTATGTATGCATGTGGTTGTGGTGTATTAAAATATTCCGTTCCTCCTTGAGGAACATGGAACCCTCCAGGTTGACTTATATTTCCATGACTGTGTGGTGCCCCGTACGACCCTGGGGCTCCTCCATGGGGCAATTGGCCGGGGAAAGATCCTTGAATTGTATTGTGTCCATGATCTGGATAAGGTGGGTTGTATGGTTTACCAGGGTAGGGGGATGGGCCTGGAGTGGGAGTACGAACATTTGCCTGGCCTGATGGGCTGTGTGATGTATGCACTGGCGTGTTCAAATAACTATCCTTGTACCCATGAGTTGGCTGCGATGTATATGATGTCTGCATCGAAGTTACTTTTCCAGAATGTGCCGTGCTATTGTGACCTGCGTATCCCGACGGCATAGCCTCTGGAGATGATAATATAGTCGGTCCCGGATTAGCCGGGAACGAAGTTGCACCATGCTCTCCGTGTGACGGTGTTGATGATCCTTGACCAGGGTACGGAGATACACTCCCCGATCCATGTCTATGCACGTGCCCAGGACCATGCCCAGGACCAGGCGAAGGCGTAGGATAAGGTCTTCCGGTGCTCACGTTTCCCGAAGGACCGGGACTATGTAGTTGCAGTCGCCTCTGATCATGTGCAGATCTCCCAGTCGAGGACCCAGTGGATGCATGCGGCCTCAGGGAAGAGGAGGAAGAAGTAGAGGAGGCAGTTACTGGATGCGGTCTCGTCAAATTGGCACTGGTATTTTGGCTCCCGCAACTCGACTGCGGACGCTGCTGTTGCAATGCACAACTAGTAGCAGCGCCGGGTCCAGGTACACCATCATTCCTCCGCTCAGCAGGTGGCCGCTGTCCTGGACGACCTGCCATTGCAGGTTGTGCGAATCCAGCGGGAAGAGTGTGTGGCATATAGGAGGGCGACCCAGAGGGTGAGTGCGAAGGCGAGAACCCCGACCCGGATTGAGATGGAAGATGCAGGCTCGAGTTTGTGGGACGCGCGTGGGATGTATGGGGTCGCTGATTATAACTATACGACGCGGCCGAACCACATCCCGATTTTGCTGCTGCTGCCGCCTGGGCGGAATGCAGAGGAGGAAATGGAGGAGGGGAAAAGGCTTGCAGATGTCCTGCTCCCGGGGTGGGGATAGAAAGTGCTGCTGCTGCGGGGTGGGCGGGATGTAAAGGAGGGGGAAAAGCTTGCAGATGCCCTGATCCCGAGGTAGAGATAGAAGGTTCTGCTGCTGCGGGGTGGGCGGGATGTAAAGGAGGGGGAGAAACTTGGATGCGTCCCAAAGTCGACCCTTGGCTTGGTATTTGTGTATGTACTTTCGTCTGCGAGGGTGCAGAAGAGATGCCGTGTCTCCCAAAATCATTCGCGAGTGCATTGACTCGATCCTGTGCTTGAGGGTATCCTTGTTGTCCTTGTCCGTATTCATGTGTATCATGATATTGGTGTATATGTACGTGTCCGTGTCCATGCCCCAGAGAATGAGACTGGGGCGTTCCAATAGCATACGAGTGGTGAGAGTGACTAGAGGGACCATTTGCACTGTAAAATTGTTGTTGTTGTTGTTCAGACTGAGGACGTGAGCTGGTATTAACAGCGGGCGGCGACGGTCTAGACGCTTGGTGTGGCGCAGAGACAGTTTCTTGGCTTGCCACTGGCACTGATGCTGTTGCCGCGGGAGACGATCGTGGTGGTAGATTCGGGACGGCAAGGGCTGGGGTAGAGACATGTATTGTAACATCGGCCTGATGTTGGGTTACAGACAAAGGAACTTCTTCCGCCTCCAAGGAATAAGGCGGGGGCGCTACATCATTCCCATCTTCCGTCTGCGTTGCTAGCCACTCTTGGTATGTCTGCCCCACTGTCCCACCCTCGTCTTCTCCACCCCCGCTTCCTCCGCTTCCACCCTCCCCCACTCTTGCTCCTTCTCTGACAAGAGGACGTGAATTGTGTTCCGATGCAGAGCCACCAGAGACGAAATTTGATTTTGACGACACAGCGTCGATTACTTCATATCGTGGTCGTGAGGACCAGTAATCGATTAGTTCTTTGTAAGGGAATGTTTCTTGAATGGGTCGTTCTTTGCGGAGGCCTTCAGCAGCTAAACCACATATACGCATGTACCTAGAAAGTAATGAAGGATGTACTATGAAATGAAAGCAAAGGGGAGAAAGAAAGAAAGACTCGTCGTACCAGTCAGAAGGAAGATCGTGCCCATCCACATCCAGAGCCATGAACGGGAAGTAGTCCGAAAAGGGGAGCTGCTGCTTGTTGGATACGACGGGCATGAAGGCTGTACCTTCATCGTATCTGAGGCGAGCAAACAAACGAACAATTGTCAAAATCAAGGAGGACCGCCGAAATAAAGTCCACGAAGTACGCACTCATCCCACATAGCACCATAAACGAACTTTACAGCCATCTTGTTCGCATGCACGATCTGCGACCATAAAAACCTTCCTTGATTTCGTTTGATATCATTAAATCCCCACTTCCCTTCCGACAGATTGAATCCCTATACCAACCCCCATGAGCAAGCCCTCATCATCCAATCGTCAGAAAAGACTCACCGACCCGCCGGGGTAGACAACTGGGACATAAGCAACCTCCCGCACATATTCCCTCTGATGCCCTAATCCGTGAACCCATTTCCCGATAGCGTTTATATCCGCCTCTACTCTCTTTTCCCTCGCCCTCTGTCCGTCCCCTTCGTTGCCCCCCTCATCTCCATCTTTATAACGCCCCACCGTCCACGGCATAATTGCATCAAACTCCCTCAACCACACCTCCCTAAACCCAGGGTCTCTATCCGCATCTCCGTCACAAGTGCGCCAGTTAGTCGGAGTGCCGCCGACGAGGTACACACCTCCGCTGCCTCCAGGTGTGTAGGACCGGAAGAAATGAGTAATGAAACGTAGCATGGCGGGAGTATGGCCAGCACCTTCAAATCCAAAACCTGCGAGTAATCAAGTAAGTTAAGGTATATCATTGGAAGGTAAAAGTTGAATATAAAGAAACATGCCCCAGAGTCCGACTACAGGTCGTCCTTTCTCGCGAAGATAATTAGGGCTATCAAGGATTTTCTTGTTGTGCATGAGGTGTGTCCAGTCTTGTGCCAATACGCTGTGTATGCGATCCGCTGGCACGCTCGTGACATCGTACCTGCATAGAATGTCAGCCATACCTACAGTGACGTGCATAGACTCACATTATAGCAAACACTCTTCCTTCCTTTTCTGCCGCCTCCAGGACCCGATCGCCCACCTCATCCCGGATACGCCTAATTCCCTCGTTCCCAAATTCAACGTCACATTCACTAGCAAAGCGTTGTAAAAATGCGCCGTCGACTCCATGTTCCGCCATCCAATGAAAGTGTCTGCAAACATCAACATCAAAAACAAGACCCAAGTCAAACACAAGCACTGGACGAGGATTGTGACAAGTCCTAGTGAAGTTTGTATCCGATTCAACTTGAAACACCGACTTACCGCTGCACAGTTTTCGGATTCCGAGAAGAAAATAAAAACACTGGGTCCCCTGATTGTGTGTTGAGCCCAGGAGCAGGAAAGAGCTCGGAGGCCGAATAGAATGATACATCAGGCCAGAGATCGGTATTGGGGTGTCCGCCAGATGGAATTGGCTTGTTAAACCAATGCAACCAGCCGTGGTGCCCTGGACCAGCGGGCTCACCATCCCTTGGGCATGTATACCTGGATAGAAAATAGGTTAGCTATAGGATACCTATATGTTAGGTCGAATTCCTCTTCACCATCCTTGATATCCAACCAAAAACTTGTCCTGTATTGTCGTTGGGTCTGCTCTAGGACAACTGGCCTCAGCAAGTTTCTGGACGGTGATTGTATGAGGCGCAGCGTACCGTTTCAAAATCCTGCCCTGTGTATGCGATGACATATCAATGTGTCCAACGATGTTCAATCCTAACTAATTCCCAACTGATATAGAATCTCAGAAAGACAAGCTGTAGACAAATGTTTTAGCAGTGCAATAGAAGTATAGGAGACAACAGGACACAGCCTGTGTTGAGTTTCGCGCGGACTTCATGCCAAACAGCATCAAGGTCACAGACGTCGATCAGTCGCCTTCACGACGAGCACCTCACACAATAGTACCTCACTTGAAGCTTAACATCCACTACCTATCACAAACCTATCAACCTACCAAGCCACTGGTACTTAGCACTACTGTAAGTCTTCAAGTTGGATCCAGACCTGACAAATTGGACATTTCCGAGTCGCAACAAATTCCAGTCTTTGCTTGGTCTTCAAATTCGTATAGGAGCGGTACCTGTCTCAATGTTGAGTCTTGACGGCCTTCTTTCAAGTTCTTTGCAACCATTTATTGGCGATATCGTTTGGAACTTCTCATGACTGAATCCACTATGACTTCGATTCTAGGCGACTACATTACTTCCTAATCCGGATTGGCTTCTCAAGTTGGCTGGACGGTCATGGCCTAAACTCTTAGTCGCCCGACTCGAAGGATCAGTGTTTTACATGCCAGATATAAATCCACGACTCGGATCATACATTCAATCAATATACTTACAGGGGTATATTAGTCTAATACTGGGAGGGTGGAATATTCACTGCAACAAGATATATCTAGTACTAGTAGTGTCAAATAGGTGAGTTAAGATCTGATTATCATGATACGTTACACAGCTGAGGTCTATTTTTAGGCGTATCGCTGGTAATTGTGGTAAATGTCATTGGAGACTACCCATCCATTCTAGACGATTGTTGGCCCTGGGTCAGAGTTCCGCTCTGAAGAACCTGACGATCATGATGACAGCCTGAGCATGTGGAATCGAAATTTTAGGGTCACAGAATACTCGATTTATTAGCTGTCCAGCCGGATTTCCAGAAAACATTCCCTCAAGCCGATGACACACCCCGACTTGACTCAACTCCCCAGATGATTCTCGCTGTCAACCGCGGACAGATTTATTCGTGCATCTGAATGTTCTAGAGCTACATGGATGGAGTAATGACATTTTGCCAAGGCTGGCTGAGAGTATCATAATCGCTATTCAAGGCCAAGACATGACCCTTGACGTCTAGATGCGTCTGGTGCTCCCTGCCCTCGACCTTTTCCTCTGTGCCCACCGTCGGACAGAGCCATGAACAAGCTTGGGGAGTGGTACCTTTCGTGCAAATTTCATAGCGATATTATACGTCATTTAGGATCGTCGTTGGCACTAGGAACTCGAAGCACGGCATGGAACCTTCTTTATGGTCTTGTCATATTATTAGGTTTTCTGTGCTCACTTGGAATTCGACCAAGGTCTGTGTACTACTCACCCACCGACATTTCTTACACACATGTGTATCTAAATATTCACGGTTCTGATCCTCTCCTAATGGCACTCAGTGCCTCGGGCTCTGTCACCACTCCAATTTCCCTGGGAGGTTCCATAAATTCCATACTTCGACTGTCAAGATGGCACTACTGCACCAGCGTCCCCTCCCTCGAACGTTAGCACACACTCTCAGTACGGATTAATGTCGACCCGATTCCGCGTTCTCTTTATCGTTCCTTTCCTTTCTGGCGAGTCATCGAATCTCCAGCTTCTTGAATTGCTCTGCGTCCTGCTACGTAACAAGTGGCACAGGACAAAGAAGCTAGTGCTCAGTGCCTTGGGGCCAATCTTATATTCTCCCGCCGGCTTTCGCGATTACCAAATGTGCTTTGATTCGATGTGATGATCTTCCTCAACACCTGGTGAATGAATAAATCTCAGATTACGCATCCCTGCAAAGTCGGCGGAGCTGCCACTGTCTTGCTACTACTTTCGGGATTACTTCCTAGTTGGTGGCAGTTTACCAAGTATTTTCGCGAGCTGTTTATCGTCCCGGTGTTGCTTATTTGTTGCCTAATATTACTTCAACGATTTCCTCGGACTCACTACCAAAAAATATGCGACCACGAGACCTATTACTCTAGTAGAATGCATGATACTATGGTCTATCATCGTCTATGGCGTCCTTCATCTGGGTGCCTATGCTAGCTTTGTCAAACATGTGAAGAACCACTTGCACTTCAGATGATGAACAGGCGTACTTTCGGAAAGAAATCTTGAATAGCCATTATAGTGGATATCTCGGCCTACGTTGTTCAAAGTGCCGCCATTTATCGTGACACCTTGCGCCCCTTGGAACATGTTTGCCTCGTTCTTGGAAAGTGGTATATAATTGTGAGCACCCCAGAACGCAGTCAGTGGAGCAATACGAACCTTAGTAGGTTGGGTGCCCATGCCAGTGCCATTGACAGCAAGAACCTGAACTAGGAATTCAATGAACCGCCCAAACGCCTGCATTTAGTGATATTTGCTGTAGCAGATAAAAGACGACGAATGTCTATGCTTCAAGAGGATCAACACACTGCTAATGGGCAACGTGAACAGCATGAGGCACATAGGCGCTGGGGTGTCATGACCTCAAATGCCTCCATTGACGTGCGAATGATATACTACTACCTCCAAATTGAGTTAGCTACAACTGAGGCACCGAAGAGACGGATCCGAAGTGGAACATGGTAGATGAATAGCTGTGACAGGAGATTATGTTGAAAGCCTGACAAAAATTATAGGGAATAGAAGGGTAAACGCAAAACCTGTTCCTGCATCGCCAAGGGTAAATTCGTGAGACTCAACTTGAGCTCACTGAGAGTTGAATATTGTCCCGAGAGTCGGAGAAGATGCCAGGCATAAACCACACAGCATGACCTCCTACATTACGAGGTATGCAATGGCTCATCTGCGTCGCCAAGTTGATGAGCCTCCGATGTGAGATGATCACTAACACTGACAGGGTCTTTGATGGCGAATGCCAGTGATTCATTGAGAGTCCGGAAGCACCAGCCTCGTGAAGAAGAGGACAAGGATGACACTATCAGTATCATCCTTGATAGAGAGTCTCAGTCTGTGACTGCATGTGCAAGGGGAACCTCCACACTGACAAATCATCAATGGCGATGTTCGCGCAGTGCCAGCGTGAGTCGTGTAAACCATCTGGTGCAACATATATATCTACGCTTCTATTAAAGTGAATTATGAGGTCTAAGTGGGCAGACAAGGCATGACGAGGCCTGAGTATATTTTTCAAAGTGTATGAAGACAGCACCCACCGTTCATGTACGTTCGGATTTTTCCACCGACTTTAATATTGCCATAATCATGATGTACGTGCGGTATACGTGGGTGAGCACGTTCACTGCGTTCTCAGGATATCAGTATCACCCGTGAGTAATACGTGAGTGACAACCTTGCAATTGAAATTATTGAATAATTACTGCCAATGAAGCATGCTCAGGCTGCGCTTGGATCCTGCTTGGATCAACGTTTAACCTGTTTTACTCGTTGCATATAATTCGCCTGCCAGAGTTGCCGACATACGACTTGGGTGAAATACAGAGATGCAAGATCGAGGAGTCAACGAGGAGTATGTAGTTTCTCAGGAGTTGTATTCGCACTCCGATACTTTCACTTGCCAATGGATGAGCAAGCACTCATCCTCGCACAATACCTCGTTTCAAAACTTCAATCGTATGTGCTACTAGTACTAGCTCATACTTTCCTGTTTCCCTAATCCACTATCAGATCATCCCCTTCTTCGCGTCTCCTAGTCGGCATCGCAGGCAGCCCAGCCTCGGGTAAATCCACATTTGCCATCGTCCTCGCCTCACACGTCAATGTCCTCCTCAATGCCCAATCAGCTGTTCTCGTAGGCCTTGACGGATGGCATCTCACCCGTGCCCAACTCGACGCCTTCCCCGATCCTAAACTCGCTCACGACCGACGCGGGATTCATTGGACATTCGACGCACCCAACTACGTTTTATTCCTGCGCACCCTTCGCGCTCCTGCTACCACAGTACTCACCGCCCCTTCGTTTGACCATGCGGTAAAAGATCCATTACCCGACGCTGTGACAATTCATCCGTACCACCGTATTGTTATCATCGAGGGTCTGTATACGTTTCTTGACGTGGATCCGTGGAACGAGGCAGGGAAGTTATTGGATGAGAGGTGGTGGATTGAGTGTGAGGAGGAAGAGGCGAGAAAGAGGCTGGTGAAAAGACATGTGGTGACAGGCGTTGCGCCGAGCTGGGAAGAGGCGGAGAAACGGGCGGACGAGAATGATATGCCGAGTGGGTATCCGAATCTGGACCCTTTTTACTTTATTAACATCATTTCTTTAAGATGCCAGGTTTATCATCGAGAATTTACTAGCGCCTACTAGGATAATACAAAGCACGGACGATCCTTCCTTTGTTCTGCGGTGATACATACCTGCTCCATTCTGTCTATACAATGTATTTTGGTATTCTCATATTCTCGTATTCTGGGCTTCGATTGATGACATGTTTAGAACAGAAAGAGAGCTTTATCGAAGTGAGTTGACGTACACACCTCTCTTCTGTTGTCATTAACCACGTTTCCTCTCTCAGGTGGCTGCTTTACGCATTCCCATGTTGGGATATTCGTGATCATTGTGACTTCCTCCTGGAGCTGTATCTGATTTATCATCTCAATTCTGATCGCGATATCGATATCAATGGTGTCAGGAACTTGCAAGTTGTGGTCAGTTGTCCCTTCCATTATTGTCTCTTCCTTCAAGATAACATTACACATGTGTACATAGGAGTTTAATTTTCGTGACTAACATATGAACGATCCTTCCTTCAACTTCGTGGTGCTTTGACACACATCTCGATTTCCTTGTTTATCCTATGTGCTCCAGGCAGCTCCCGGCTTGATCGATCATATAGGTCATGGGTACCCCATCTGTAACTTGTAATTCCGATTCTATTGTCTCAACCTGCTTCTTCCAGGCTTATTCTATTGAGAAACCCGGGGTACCCACTGAAACCCTGGGTTGCAAGACTAACCCCAACTTTTGTATAGTGATTGCGAGGGTTGTTGTGGTTTGTACTCCGACCGGTGACTCCGGCCGTCAACGCACGTATGTGTGCCCTCTGCTGTTTTCGTTTCTTCGCTGTTGTAATCTTCAACTTGTCTTCAACCATTCGCAATTTGCCGCGATAGCAAAGGCTCATGTCTGATTTCATGATACGCAACGACTTTAAAGGCATGTTCCAGCACGAGAGGTGTATCATCGGCTGCTATTCGCTTACTGCCGGCGCGTGCTATTCCCCAGGTACTTGCCATCCCTCTCATAACTCGCAATGACTCTGATAGCCCGAATTCAACAGGGACTTAAATAGGGCTAATGTCAACCTCACCACTTCGATGGCATACAGGTTGGCAAGGATATGTTGGGCAGAGGAGATCATCATAAGTAGATAATGTTTGGTGCGTTCCCACTCTCTGCCCCTGCCAGATCTCTGTTCTAATCACACTATTGTGGCTTGTTCTTGATTTGTATGTCTTGTCTGTAGATCAAACTGCAAACATTCGTA
>QOVE01015198.1:28538-40437 GCA_003521275.1 Tricholoma sp. MG99
GAACTGCAAACATTCGCAATAGGCCATGTACTGGAATAAAATTTCGCTTCTCCTATGGTATCTTGAGTCATCGACATCTTTGCGAAAGTTATATGAGAGGCTAGCAGGTGTGGAGGTACGGCTTAGCAGACAATTCAAGTGGCTGTGCCCTTCTTTGCGACAGTCCCACATCGGCGCCTGTGATTATCGCGAATTGATACTGCACCCTTGTTTACTGTGATCCTCCCATACTGCATCTGCTGTTCCTCCTCCCCTCCACCACAAGGCTGACCCTCAAGTGCACCAGTGATGTGTACAGACCGAGGCCGTCCCTTGTTTTTTATCAATGGGGGATCATGGATTCGTTCACTAAGGCTTTCCACATCCTCGATGCATCTTATTATTATTTTTGTCATTCATAAGTATATATTCATGGATTTGCTACGAAACGAACAGAATATCGCTGAGCTGGTTGACAAGCATCAAGCTGCTCTTGAGTTTGAATATTAGCAAGAAGGGGACGTAGCGCAGTCTGTGCTTCATGAAAGACAGTGCGTGCTCCAAGGGTTTTTGTAGGTTGAGCTGGTGGTGGCATGAAGTTATGAGTCAAATCTATGATTCGATAGGTGAGAGCATTGTCTGATGTTGACCGAGAATAAGAGTTCATTTGTTTGTAAAGTGTGCTCTCGTGTCACTGGGGGAACATTAGTGTTCGGAGGTAAAAAGGACAGATAAGCCTGTTCAAGAATTTGACTGAACGTCAGGCCTTGTAAGTGCTGGAGATAATAAGCAGCAGATGCTGACGAAGTAGTGTAGGTCCAAAAATTGCTCATGGCAGCCGCAAAAAGTAGTCTGCGACTTGTGAGCATGTCAGCAAACATAAAACTTGAAAGGTAAACGCACCTCGGACTACCACAAATCATCTCCTCGCCCACCCAAAGTTGTCGGATGACTGGCTGTATCCTCAAATTCTTCCTGTCCTTGATTGATTTGCCATGCTCATAGTAATCAGTATGTACCTTAAAGAGATGAATCTTACTTCTGGTACAGAACCGTAGAAGTCAGTTGTACGTGATTCAATGCTTGCTAAAGTGAGCACTGACTCGAACGTAGCCAGATCATCGTTGTAAGTAACTCAGCGACTCGGAGACGTTACACACAGCCACCGGCGAGCTGGCCAAACACAAGATCCCAGGTTTCTACTTAGACCTATAGGGTTTCAGTGGGTACCCCGGGTTTCTCAATAGAATAAGCCCTTCTTCCAACTAGCTTTAAAACGATACGTAGGCCCCTTCTGGAAAATTACACACCTCGATTTTGTCGAAACGCCCTCCGGGGATCAAAAACGTAACCCGCAATGCGTGTAATTTTTTGGAAGGGGCCTATCGTTTTGGATTTAGCTGTCAAACCTTGTTCTTCGCGCCAATATTTTTTCAGGAAATCATCGCACTTATCTCGATCTACTCAACTCTCAGCGTGATTCCCATGGTTATACTACTCAAACCTGTCAATTTTTGGCAGCTTTATCCAGACCATGATATTACGCCCTACTACGCCCACCAATCGCTCAACTTCGGATACAATTATGCAACGTTTATTTTTTGTCGCCAAATTCCAGACTTAAAGTTTATGCTTTAAGCTTCATCTCATCCAGGCACCATCTTGGATCTATCTCATATATTCATCCCCATTCATCGATATCTCATCCGTGCCTTGACCCTTCATCCTTACTGTTTGGTACGTATATACGTAATCGTGCGATTTTCATCATTATGGACTCTCAGAAGACGCGTAATATATTTGGTCTTCCGAGTCATATCCTCCAGTGTATGTGCTTCGAATATTCGGTTATTTGCGATAGATGACATAGAGTCATTTACCCTGAAACTCTAGTTCGCAGTCAGTCAATACTACTAGCGAACACCCAGCAGCCAAGTTAGTGGAGGCCTTGTATTTTCTTGGTCTTCAACTACTGGCTTCTTGAACCGCTCTGCGTTCGACTACGTAACAGGCACAGGGCACAGAAGTCAACCGACATTTTCTACCGTATTTGTAAGTTCTTTCCAATACTTATTCAACACACATATTGTATTATACACGAGTGCTAGGATCTCTGCTTGTCAAGCATTTTGCACAGACAGCATTACACTTACTCTTTCCACCAGAAATGTGAGATATCAACATATAACATATATCCGCCATTCACTGACTACCGCCGGTCGAATGGTAGAGCTTTTCCCAGTTCCAAAGAACAAATCCACTAGCCTCAGGCATTTGTGCGGAGCCATGCAAATCGCAACCCAAACGCCTCTCTCCCTACTCAGGCTGCCTTATCTTCTACCCTTCACTCTATGTATCTAGATCTCCATTCGCATACACTCACGCCACGACGCTCTGAACTTCGAAGGAATCGTCATTCTCGTCGAAGCTATCATAGGGGGAATGGTCCCGCTCTGCCGATTCTAACCAATGACTAGTACTACTTTGAGTAGCTGCTGATGGCAGTTCTTCTCCGGCCCACAAAAGTGTGAAGCTGAATCAGGACTCGCCGGTATGGCCACTGGATATGCGTTAGATTCTGCTGCCACCTATGTTGTTGCATTCCCGCGTACCAGTCGTGATCCACACTCCCTCCTCGAACCCGTAGAGATTACACTGACCACTAGGCGCTTGACAGGAGCCGCTGTTTGCTTCCCTAGGCAGTCGTTCTTTCTACACTTTCTCTCTTTTGGCGATGACCTTTCCAGACTTCCGATTCGTGTGCTCAGAATTTCAACCGGTGCCTGCCCATTGCAGTGTTCCATTGCATTTTGGCTGGATAGCCTGTTAGGACAAAGGATGTGGATAGGCCAGAATAAAATCAAAGTCTCTCTGTTCCTTGTTGGTACGGGGTTATGAGTCAGGCACGTGTGTTTCGACCCTAGCTGAGCCCTATTGATCTCTCATAACCTCGGATGAAGTCAAGTCCAGCTAGAGATCATCAGGGGTATACCCCTATCGATCCCTAACTGTCCAGCATCGGTGAAAAGACTACAAGATTAACAGCTCATTTAAGAATCAGGTGGGAATGGTGTTTTGAATATATAACAGTTTGGCACCTTACATGTATAGTACGACAGACGGTTACGAGTCTGGTCAGATGGCTGTTAGTAGAACCTAGAACTGGTATGCGTTCGGTGCTACTAGTAGCCGACGGCCGTGGAAAACTTTTTGTACATATTATTTTCTGATTATTTTGGGGCACGATTTTGACTCTTGAGCGCTGTGCAATGTCCCAGAAGGGATATAGATACTAACATTGGAAGCGCTGTAACCAAATGGTCAGTAAATCAAAAGTAAATGAGTACTAAATTTGGGGTGACTCGACGTCGGACGCTTGACTTCCTAGCCGACAATTGCTGTTGGCAGAGTCACTGCATGACCTCATTGCTAAAAATGGCTTCTCTGGAGCAGGTGAGCGTTAATGAAGGTCTGGGAGAAATGAACTGCTGCTAATTATAGGCCCGGGGAATTTCCAGCCAGTCCCTGACGCAGAGGGATATGCTGAATGTCCTGATTGCGAAGCCCGCATACATTGTGGCACGGTTGGGCTTGCCAGTCTCTAAGAGCGACACTATGCAACGAAGATCTGCTTGGAAACAAAAACCAAAGGAGATAAGAAATGAAGAGAAACGGATCCCTCCCTACCTTTTTCAACCAGCCCAAACCAACCCTGATTCCTTCGACAGTCGACAGTATTCACTGCATGGCCAGTCCGGGGTCTCGTATTGCCACAGTAGAAGGCGCCCAATTCAATCGGCCATGGTCATACAAGGAAATAGACAACCACCTGTTCCTATCATAAAGAAACCCGGAGCCAGCCCCTTTCTTGAAAACTCGACTACCTCGCAAAAAACCTACCACCCGTGATCCCCGAGGCTTCCGACAATGATTGCCTTGCAGAATTTGGAGGCAATCCAGCGGACACCGACGAAAATACAAAATATGTGGGAGGAGCAGATATACCCGCGCTTGAAAAGGATTCTGGGATGGGGAACTGAGGGAAAGATGGAGGACTTAATTTGACAGGGAAGGAAAGGAGTAGAAGGACTTGCGATTTATGTGAGGTACTGTGTTGAGGAACGGGGAATAAGCGAGAGCTTGTTTGAGGGAAAGTTGTTGAACTTCATGTCCGCGCTTGAAGAAATGTACGTCCTGCAAGATATTTGAGGCATAAACTCACAAACGGACAGTGTCAACGTGTCTCAACCTCGCAAAAATACAAAACAGAGGGCGCTAGCTCTGTCCCAGTGGAACAAGGCCGTCCACATGACATTACCGACCTTACGACCATAACTGAACTGGAAGAACAAGCCGACATTATTGCCTTGGAGTTCAACAGCCTGGGACCGACAAAGCCTATTTCTATATGTTCAAATTGTTCCTCTGATGATCTGTCAATTCGGTTGCATGTACGTCTCGAGCTTTTGTATATCGTTTTATTATTAAAATGCTCAGGCTGATTTCAGCAGCTTTTCCAGGCGTGAGATTGTGCTTCAAATTTTGGGGTTGCTACTTGGAGAAGACATCGCAAAGCCGACTTGCGTGTTTCAAGGCGAGGCCCGGTGCCTCCAATTTACACACCGCCAAGGCGTCTTCATGTACAATATCCTGAGGCTTCAAGCTCGAGAAGCGGATCACTGCCATACATTCGCGTTGTTTCTTTTGGGGGTTCGGAGGAAGACGGCATTACTTGGCCTACAGATATGTAGGATGCGTGTCAATTTAAACGCGAGGCAATTTGAATGCGAATATGCACCTTTTGTTAGCCTCTTGGGCTGTCTTGATCTGGTATTTTCTCTATTTTGATCATGACTGTCACAGTCCCCTGTCTCGTGAGTACGTCAATAAAATTTCACGACTGAATTGAGTTAATCGTTCAGGGACACACAAATTTCGTAGACAATTTTACCAATACTTGCCTCAATACGACCTCATCAGGACAAACGCAGTCTATGCTAAAATATACACTATCACTGGCGAACATGACAAGATTCGGTTTGATTTTATGTTCGATCTATACATCACTGTTGTGGAATTCCTTCGATATTATGGTCCGGAAACATGACTATCCGACCCGGTTCTTGTACCCATCATCGCTGTCAGAATTTCCATGCCAGCCTGTGACAGTTGATTTTGTATTTTGGGTGAGTGGCCTATGACATGCCGATGCCAGTGAACGCATCAACAAGTGGGCTATATACAATCTCACAATGAACTGGTGACGAACCGTCGGCTAACTCACTACAATCTATCCTATCTCATCTTAGAAGAGTCAGTTTCGAAAAGAGACTCAGATGCGATGATCCAGCATGAACGGAATTATGATCAAGGTCAGAAACATCTCAGGTCTCCATGTATCTCTTATCTCTCGAATATCATACACAGTGAAAGTACAGGCATATACTACTTGCAAGGCGAACAACAAAAAACAGACGCAACGGGCCTAAGATCCAACGAAACCATGAAGTCGAACCGACTAGTTGAGCTTCTGGATCTTCAAGAGCTCCACCTCGAACTTGAGTGTCGAGTTTGCTGGTATCACGGGAGGGAAGCCACGGGAGCCGTATGCCTTAACATTCGTAAGGATCCTGCAAGTGGGTACTTCAATTAGGATAGGACATACATAATCTGGGGTGGCTGTGAGAACTGCTTTTTCGCCCAAGGAGAGTTGCGGCACTCCTGATCGCATAATCAGAGGTGAAAGGCATGCATAGATGTGACCATTGTACCTTCATCCCAACCCTTGATCACCTTTCCGACGCCGATCTCTGTTTCGAACGGTGCACCGCTATCTCGATAGCGTGATCAGTGTCGGCGAGCACAGATCAAGCGCGATGCTCACCGATCCCGACTGGAGTCAAACACAGTACCATCGAGCAGCGTGCCGACATAGTGAATAGTTATTTTGTCTGAGTTGGCAAGCGATCTTAGCGTGTAAATATGAATTCAAAGCGAAAAAGCACACATACCGCCCTTCTTGGGAAACGTTACACCATCTCCGGATGACATCCTTTCTATTGTTACGCCCTGTATGAGTAATGAGCTGGGTGTTACGAACAGATGCAAGGAGAAAGCTCACCATTGAGAATGATGAACAAGACGGAGTACGAGATATGGCAAGACATTTATAACACTAACCAGAGGCGGGATGCGGAAGTTGATCCGATAGATCGGTCACAGTCCGGTTCATCGATCTTGCAATTCAATGACCTCGCGCCTACTGATCGATATCGATGAAGAGCGATGTCGAGACAAGCCCCGACAAGCCTGGCCGGCAGAATCCTTCGCTCCACGATCACTTGTGATCAGGAACGTTCCACGAAGAAGAATCGCAATTGGCAACTCGATTCCTCTCGGTATATGACCAGACTCCGCATGACCCATCATATGAACCGCCTCACGGCAGCTTTGACGCCCGCGCTCCAATTCTCTTGCTTGACGACGTTTAGGTGGAACAACTCGAGGAGTTTCACGATGCAGCTCACTACTGATAGCGAACACGATGTCCATTATTCAGATAACTAGGCCAGTCGGGGTTTGACTATCAGAGTCATGCGAATTAGCTTTATTGAGCTGTAAATATGAAGTTATCACAAGCGGAGAAGATCTAAGGTTGAATTGTATCAGACCTTGTAGGTGAATGAAACGAAGACGGGATCATAAGATGTAGGGTACACAAAATAGAGAGGCTTTATATGAAACACGACTCTCGAGAAGGAAATGAAATCACAGTAGGAGTTCAGATCGCAGTCTATACACCAGCTAGCAAATGAAGAGGCGATGTGTTCACGAGGTCTAAGCCGGAGATTCCCCCCATTGAAGATACCCTCGTCCCCCATCTGCTGACCGCCTCGATGAGTGAAGGAATTGCCAAGTGCCGGTATCGATAGATATCGGCGCCCCATGAGGTCTAGCAGAAACTTCTAGGACGACTGTGACCCGTTGTATTCCCCTATTATGGATCACAGGTCGGCCTGATAAAAACGGGTACCTATAGAAAGGAAGTACAACAGATTTCAAGATCTCAGCCAGGAATCAGCCAGACAGTCTAGCTGTGTCGCCAGTCTGCACTTAGAAAGAGAGTTTTGCGCTTACACGAACCGACATCAAATTGAGTATTCGAGCAGTGATTTCCACCGGATGGGAGTAGATGCTTCGAATTCAGAGCTTTGAGGCTTAAAGCTAGAACGTTTTCAAGTGGGTTCTCTTTCCATCAGAGCAGGACAACCTGAGAAACGTGAGTTTATGTAGAGCAGAGAGGAGTGCAAAAAACAGCATAGGAGTAAGAAGGCAAAATCCTTGCTCGATGAACATGGTATTGACCTGAAATATTTTTCTTGTTTGAAATTTAAATTTTGCGGGTTGAACTCTCTCGTCACGTGGCGTAGCGACGCGTCGCGCTTCTTCAAGTTTCTTAACCTTGTACTTGTACTTATCCCTCTCTCGATTTATCACATTATATTCACAGGCGTAGTAACGGTACAATGGAAAATACACCCAACAAATAACTTGATTTAAATGCCAGCTCCACCAGTGACCTCCAACGTATGCCCAGAGACATAGGACGCGAGCGGCGAAGCCAAACTAAACAGATGGGACATATATAGCTTTGACAATGATCATAAAAAAGGATACATACAAAAGTATCGATGCTGCAGCATCATCAGGCGTTCCGCCCCGCGCCATTGGGATCGATGGGTAAGTCTGAGGTTCGGGCTTTGTATCTGTCGAGCGTTGCGGGCCAGGAACACCCAGAAGTACCTTCTTTCCGCCTATTTCAATCACCTGACCAGCTTCCTTCGATGCGGTCAGCCTATGCAGGCCAAAGTAAATCACTAGACCTTCAAGGCTGAGAGTCTGATACGAAAACGAACCGGGTGTGAATCCACCCGAAAGCCACGGTGTTAGCGCGAACACCAAATGCGCCCCACTCCTTCGCAATGGTCTTTGTAAGTCCAACCACGCCTGCTTTGGCAGTGGCGTAGTTTGCCTGTCCGATGTTCCCGTGGAGACCTGAAGTGGAAGATACGTTGATTATGGATCGGTTTTCGCGAGCATCTAGCTGTAGATTTCATGTCATGACACAGGGCATATGGGATTTGAGAGAGACAGGCGGACTTTGACACGGAAGTGAGGAGCAGCCTGGCGGATAATGCGGAAAGGAGCCCGGACGTGAATCTTCAGGATTATGTCCCAGGCATCGTCGGGTGTGGTGTGTAGCATTTTGTCGAATGTGAATCCGGCTGTATGTCATGCATCTAGTCCTTGCCGTCAAAATGAGTCAATGAGTGACGAACCATTGTTAACGATGTGGTTAATCTTCCCATAGCGGCTGAAAAGATGTCAGTATGTCAAGTGGAGATTTGGGCGTTAGCAATGTACTTTACAGTAGCGTCGACAATCTTCTTTGGGAAATCATCAGCCCCGACATCTCCTGCAACGCCGAGCGCGTCGCCTCCTGCTACTTGAATCTCCTCAACTACCGCAGCCAGTCGCTTCTCGTCAATACTACATTACTTCAGTCCGTCTGACTAGTTACCAGGAAAGCGCCACATACTCGCTCACGACAACCTTTGCTCCTTCTTTAGCGAAGAGTAAGGCTGTGCTTCGACCTATACCCTATAAAAGCAGGTCAGCACCAGTCTATAGAGTGCAAAAATCTCCTTGTTGTACCTGACCCGCACCTGTAACAGACACATTTAGCAATATGACAATAAACTGCCTGTGATGAAAGTCGGTTCAGACGTACCAGTGATGATTGCAACCTCCCCTGCGAGTAGCCCTCTCCCATAGCTGTTTGTTATGTGTCCAGATACCTGCGAAAGTCGGTCCATGTTAAAAGCTAGACTCTTTGAGGGCAGTTAGTATGTGGCAGTTTCGTTCAACTTTACTAGTAGTAGTAACCCGGGCTCACTCAGCAGATATCGGGCCACGGCTACTCGTGTTTACCGGAGCCCGGAGGCCCGGAGAATCAAGATTAATCAAGGCCCAAGTTCACTATTAGTATCCCACATCTATTCATTACACTGGCTTCCAGACATTTCCGCTTGTGGCCATCTTATTTCGGTCCCTGCGCCCACGGTTTTTGGCACGCGGTTCAACTTGGCCCGACTTTCGTGCACTGTTACGACGTGAAGTTGGATCACTTATAATTATGGGTCGAGATAAATTTAATGGCAGCGAGGGGAGGCGTCCGGCGGCTTGTTCTCATCCCCCTGAATGATCATGAATACGATTCCGACTATCACGACAGGATGACCAAGTCTGTCCCAGTTTCGCCCGGGCCCTTCGTGAAGATAATACACTTGGCCTATCTGAAGGATATACTGTGCATTTCCTCGAATCACCTCCAGTCAACACAGAGGGGTACCTGACGCAATCCAGAGCACTGAGTACATCCATGATCCTCAGTGATTGTTCTTCCTGATATCCATTCTTCATTGAGACTATCCTTACTCACCGCTACACACTAGGCACCCACAGGTTATAAGCAGCCGTCTTCTCCACCCTGGTCCCTGGTGTAATACGCTGCGGTGTTGTGAGCTGTTACGCATCAAGCGATGACATTGATAATCATGGTCACCTACATAGATTTACTGTAGTGAAGTCCACGCAAGCTAGTGCAATGTACAATGTGCATCCATAGGGAGCGTAGTGGAGCTATGGTGGTAGAAACCGTATAACTTGCTCTTCGTGGTGATTTTGCTGACTAGTACTTTTCTCAGCCTGACTGGCGGCTTCAAGTTTATCTGATTCACTCCCTGAGTTCTCTCCGAAAACGGGATATCTTCCCCTGAAATGAAAAAGCTAACGCTATATTTATGATCACTGGCATGTCAAAAGTCTCTTTCATCCCTGAACAGCAAGTTTTTCTGTTGAGACCGGTTTTGCATAACATTGATGTCTTGCAGCCAATGTAGTTATATTGTTAATGCTTGCATTCTAATATGTCACCATGTTGACCTACCTTTTCTGACTCCTCGTCTGCCTACACTTCCAGTCTCTGTGTTACAATACGACACCATATACTTACCAGACCGCGACGTCGTGGATAGCAGGTCAGCTGGCAGCGCTGCAGCTGTAGTATCAGGAATGTGTCGCACGTGAGGTTGACACTAGTGGATCTACGTGCTTGCCTGCTTCGTTGGTGTTTTAGGTCTAGATTCCATATCCTATCTTTATCACTGGCAGCAGTGGATTAGCACTCTGGCCCTTTGAAGACCTCAGCTTGATATTACACACCGACGAACTAAAATTCAAGCTCCAAACGCCTCAATTTCTCGGCGGCCCGAGCTTTACCACTCCACACCCACGGTACCTCCACGTCAGACTCGACAAAACCCACCTCCAACCCCTCCTTTTGCATCTCCTCGAGTCGCCTGCGCGACTCGTCGTTCAGGCGGCCACCTGCTCTGGCGTCGATGAAGGTGATGGACTTGATCTGTGCAATGTTAACAAGAGGCTTGATACTCCGCTTGGAAGCAACGATGTTTAGTAAAACATCGTCGTGAAATTGGAGATCAGGGTCCTTGCTTAAGCGGATGGTCAGAGTCTCGAGCGAAGGCAGAACATGACCCCTCAACACATCATCGATGGGCTCAGACCAATCTTCAATTCGGAGCTCACGAAGATTCTGCAACTTCGAGTCGAGATCCTCGATGAAATACAACAGGTATGGGGAGGTAGTGAGGTTTGTTGTCGGGGTGCCCACAATGATGCTTAAAGGGTTGATAATTGAGAGGAGTAGACAGGAGAAGCTCTCTAGCACTGGTGTCGTGATCAAATTTAGTAGAAAGCCACCAGAATCACTGCCGGAAATATGCAGAGAGCGTAAATGTGGGAGTGTCAAAGGAGCCACGAGACCACGATAATACTCCCCAGCCAGCGACTGCGTGTCCAAACAAAAAATACGACATTCTGTGACGTGGGATGCTTCATGAAGCAGCCAAAAAACATGGTCAACACCCAATGAAACATCGAGGTGTGTCAACTGAGACGACGGAAAAGGAACGTAGCCTAGGGAGTAGTGGGAACCCCAGATTGTAGCGGTGGAGAGAGCAGGAGCTTCGCTGAAAGCACAGAAGCTATGTTGTTGGGATGCTGGCGTGTCTCCATGAAACGTGATATCACTAAGGCTAGAGAATGACTGGGGCGTCACAAGTCGATCGAGGGCGATCAGCGAAGAATATGGGAGATCCATGTAAAGAGATCGGCAACGGGGGAAATGAGGGACAAGTGTATGGATGAATGGCTGTATGATGTCCGAGTCTTGGTCTTTCGAGTCGGAAACCAGAGCAATAGACAGTGGAGCACCTTTTGATAAAGAGAGATGAAGCTGGAGTAGTTCAGTACGATTGTGAATATGGGACGTGGTGGCCATTGTTACTGAAACATCGATGAAAGACCAGATGTCTGGGATGGAGAAGGCAGTGAATCTCCAGTGACTGCAGATGTGTGCTAAAAAGAGAGGAGACTCTCGTGCAACGACGACACCAGAGGGGTTTTTGGTAGTCCGCAGAGCATGCTGTAGTATTTGAGACAAAACTTCTACAGGAAGCCAGAGCATGACTACTATACAAGTAGTAGTAGCGCTATAGCAGAGATACAACAGCCGAATTAGCAATTATCAGTAGCCCCTGAAGCTGCTATGCAATGTGCTTCTGTTTTGTATGTACATCATGATACATGTCGGGCCTCAGGCCTCAGAACTCAGAGCGTGGTTATCGAGCAAGCGTGCTTTTGCTAACATGTCAGCCTCAACCATACTTTACGTTCACCCGACTTTTCAAAATTACAACCCCCTACTTTCTTCATCAGTCATTAAACTAGGCACCACGGTAGTGAGAACCATATCGGAAACCCGAGCAGGAGGACGTTG
>QOVE01015199.1:13082-27184 GCA_003521275.1 Tricholoma sp. MG99
GTACATGTTTGCTCATATCTTACATAACACACTGTACTGGGATAAAGCACCTTCCAAGCGATACGAGAGTGCTGGTTTTAGGAGTCTGATGAGGATCCTGACCTACCCTGATTTTTAAGTTTAGCTGATTTGTCCGGTTTAGAAGTGGCCAAACGCCGAATTTTTCTCAGATTTTGTCCAGACAGGTGAAAAGCGAGGGGGGACTCGATCTGTCTTATTCGATTAGCTCGGAATGAAATCAGGAAGCACCGGTCTAGGCCCGAAGCTGCCAAACAAGCGGAAGAGGAAGTTCTGGCTGATGGCATAGTACCGTTCCCACGACGCCGTAGTTATGAAGCACGATGAGCGGGGGGCGCTACCAGGCGCTACCCGTAGATAAGTCAGGTGCGATAACATATTTGTAATATAGATACTTAAGTACCTAACAATAAATTATTTTTATTTATTTATCTACGCTCGTATGACGTTCAACGTTCAACATCCCACACCCACACCACTGGAGAACAGCCTATTGCCCAAACGCCCGAACGATATTTATCATTGTTCCGGGCCTGGGTAAAGCTTTTCTTTCTTCTCCTGTTACTAATTTCCATCCTTTTTAGAATTTGAACTGTTAGAAAATAATGACAGGCTGCGGCGAGCTAGCCACGCCTAGCCACTACCGCAGCCCACTACCCAACCGCTACTCCCATCGTCCCCGTCGAAATCGGACGTGAAGATGTTGATCAAGGATAGGAGGGCAGAGCGGGATGCGGGAGACCTAAGAAGTGGGAAACCCGTCAGGTATGCCCCTACCGCAACCCATGCTCAACTACAGTAACGATAATGGCTAGTGCCGCCGAAATGACATGGGACTTGCCTCCAGCCCTGTGAGCCACTGCTCGCAGGGTGGACTGTGGGTGCTAACGGCTGACGGCGATGGCGACGGAAACGGGTAGATGACCCCATCTCGCCCAGGACGACAACGACAAACCCAACGACTGCGACGACTGGCCCAGCAAAACCCCTGCAAACTAGGACTGACAATGGCATCTATGCCAACACCAGTATCACCAAACCCAACCCCAACACCCCATCAACGCGCACATCAGGGTCCACCGACGACACGAGGATCGACGGCGAATGGCAGGAGAACACGAACGGCGCCCCACCTACCCCCATCCTATCTCATAGGCTGGATTACATGTGCAACGAGGCGTTCGAGGGCCCAGGACTCAGGAGACATCAACAACATCTCCTGGGCCTTGAGTAAGGTTTCTTGTAATGAACTGACATTCCCGTTTCATTTTTGGGTGCTACCAGTACAATTTACTTCTGACAGTGATGAAATTCCAACCTCATCCTAAGTACAAAGCACAAAGCAATGCGAACCACAGCATTGACCGGGGCCTGGTACCAAAGGTAAGAAAACAATGAGACCCAATGACAATCTCAAATCAAACAACACCACCAGCCTGAGCAACCCAACACCAAGCACCGAAACGATGGAGAGTCCTACCCAAGCACAGATAGTATGATGAGCTACACCACCAGTGGCACTGGGAAGGAAGGACATGCAGGCGACGGAAGGCGACGAGAGGACAAGGACAACAACCAGCAGAGGACCCGCCTGTGGGTTCAATTTATTTATTAACTGCTCCTCATTTAGTAGCTTTGTGATTTTTTAAATAAGATATTTATTTGTAATAATGCAATGTGTATATTTATAGTGCCAGTAAGTAATCTGGACTTATCTACAGGGTAGCGCACGTCCCCCCCGCTCATCGTGCCTCATAACTATGGCGTCGTGGGAACGGTACTATGCCATCAGCCAGAACTTCCTCTTCCGCTTGTTTGGCAGCTTCGGGCCTAGACCAGTGCTTCCTGATTTCGTTTCGAGCTAATCGAATAAGACAGATCGAGAGTATCCTCGTGAAAAGCTGATTATTTAATTATGGATATCTTTTCTCCGCTTCTTTTCCCCGCTGGGGAAAAAGACTGAGGGTCGAGGATCCGAGTCGGCGCTTGTGCCAAAGCCACTAGTACTACTAACATGATTAATGTGTTATTCATTTTCCTTCCTCCACGCCTACTTACCACATGCTGATCATCGCGAAAGTTATTCTACAGGTTGTCTACAAGCACAGTTTACAGGAGGATTATACCTGTGGCGTGCCCCATGTACCCGTACGTGTGAACCTTCGGAACTCGGCGTTTCTCTTTTAGGGTGGCATGCTGTGCATTTACTACTACTACTCTCCTTGATAACATAGCAACGAAGAACCGAGTACCAAGTCACCACGTCACCGACTGGCATCTGTCAGTGTAAGGTTCAAGCTGGTTCAAGTGCCAACGGCCTTTGCAAAGAGGCCATGCTTTCGCCTCATGTGTACTGATGAGCCACTCAACTTTCAAGTAAACTTTGATTGTCGGTATGTGGTCTGTACAGGAATTTTTGTTGCCACTAGTGCCTGAGTGTACACTGGTATTGACACTTGTCGTGAGAGCTTTAACAGCATCTTCGTACATCTCGTTTCAAAGACGCTCTTTATTCCTACCCTTAGATCGCCGGAATCAATACTAATACCCCCCCTTGTTGAAAGCTGAATTTCACGCGGATCCGAGCTGTATTTGCCTTCCCTCTCGCTTTCCTCCTCAAAGGCTTGCTAGCCCTTCACTCTGCCATGATTGACATTCGATTAACGTGAGTTAATCAACCTATCAGATTGTCAGTATACTGACGGTATAACGAAGACTTGGGCCAATGCTTATTGGGATTTTCTTTAATATGATTCTTTACGGAGTATGTCCAAAAATATGTTACCCAGGCCTCATAATTCATTCTCTCATCTATCTTTAGATGTTGATAGTTCAGGTATGTTTTTCGATGCATACATATAACAGTTTCTCATCTTAAGTGCATTTTCGACTAGGTGTATTTCTATTATCAAATTTATAAAGAGTGAGTCCATGTCTGGGCTATCTTATCTCTGAGCCTTCCAATAATGGCGCCAGCGACAAGCAATGGATCAAGCGTTTGGTGCGTCCGCTGATTCAACTCGCACCCTGTGTGAATAGCCCTGACCAGACTTCGTCCTAGGTGCTGTACTTGTGTGTCGTCGAAACGATCAACACTGCAATAGACATGTATGTTATGTATCAACCTCTGATCGAGCAATATGGTGGATATTCGAGTTTAATCTCCTTCCCGACTTATAACTGAGTGTATGACAGGAAGTACCAAGACTACGCAATACTTCCCGACGTGTGAGTGCTAGTAGCTTATTTCCAGACTTCCAGTATTGAGAGCCAAACAACGGCGTCGGTAGTACTTCCATCTGGTAAGAATGACCCTTTCTACCTGCTGCACCATGCACTCATATATCTCGTTAGAGCCCCTTATGATTGTGGGTATCAATGTTTACACCATGAAATGATCACATGTAATATCCAGGGCAGCTGGCGGTCTCTACCCCGATACAACTTTTTTTCGCATGGAGGATTAAGAAACTCACCCAAACTAAATTGATACCAACCATCATTGTACTTCTCACCATCCTGTCTGCAGGTGCATACACCTTTCTTGGGCTGCGCATTACCGGCCCACGGGAACTCACCTACGTGCCATTTGATTAGCTGGCGGCATATGGTGTGCGGTGAAATGGATCATAATCAAGGTGTTTGCACGAAAACCAGAGTTACATCCATCCGCACTATTGTGGTTCTTGGGCTCAGCAGCTGCTGACATAGTTATCACGGCTACCCTCATCATAACTTTGGTCAGTAATTTTTCATTCAATATTTCTTGGTGAATTGACGATCAGCAGTCAAGACGACGTACAGGCTTTGCAGGAACTGATGATGTCATCGCTAGAATCATCCGAAGTTCGTTCCAACGCTCAAGAATATTTATGCTCGTTTACTCTGCTTACTATGGTCTAGTGACCGTCCAGACGGGATTCATAACGTGAGTCTGCCAACGTATCGTGTGCCTTTGTGTTATTTATACTGCATGTTGTTATCATAGTTCAGTGTTCGCCATAGCCGATGTAATCTTATTTCTGAGTAAATCATTAGTTCTGCAATTTCTGCTTGTCATCATATCATGACTAACGTCTTTTTGATGTTTTCTAGCCCTTGGAGTAAGACCACCCTCAGAACGATAACAATTAAGAGTCGATGCTGATGATTTCCTGACTTATTACACTGTACAGCATGCCGCCGTGTAAGTGGAACCACTCTTCTGGCTTAGTATTCGTTATGTTGTGCTACAGGAACTTGATCTGCGACATCATGCTCACAAAGCTTTATTCGAATTGCTTATTGTCGACTCTGAATTCTCGTGCAGCATTGAATAAGCAGAGAGAAACGGGTGACGAGCTGTTCGTCCCCAATATCCGTGGTCAGCGCTTTTGCCAGGTATTTTAATACATGAGTTCTATCATCACACAACTTAGTGTTATCTGTTCAGGCCTCGCAAGTACATCGTCGCTGCGCTTCCCTCGATGTAAGTTGATCTAAATTTTATCATCAACACTAATCTCCATTTGAATATATATGTACATACAGCAGTTATATGAACGTGATGAATCCACCCGGCCATTCGACGTCAAGCATGAGGTCATGATTATAACGGTAAATAATTTAATATACCATTTACAAAAAACATGCACTTGATGTCTCTTCAGGCTGTTGAGCGAACGGACGACCCGCAACATAGCATGCATCACATATGAGATTATACGGACTGTTGTGTGTTGAACTCATTTCTTATTGGCTAGTCATGTATTTGTATTTTAAATTCTGTGTTTTGCGTCGAAGCTATGGACTGAGTCTTGGTTGATGCGTTGACGGCCAACTGTATGCCAGGCGTTGTACGTTTAGTTTACCACAGTAGCCTTAGTATAGCGAATCGTTGCCTGTAGTTCATTTTTGATTCTATGGTACTGTGTTTATAATCAGGTCCAAGGGGATATGTTTACTTGCCGGTGAAAGATCCTGATTCCCAGAATTTTCAGCGCAGAACCAGGTAACCGTAGGCACCGTGACTGGCTTCAGTAGACCAGGGCCATTGAGCTCATTGCATCTACATAGTCGAATTAAGGATACTTACATGGGATTCTCATCGAACACGAAATATCTATTGATCTCAAACAAAACCAGATTGCTATTTCGACAAGCGAAAACACAAGATGGCTTGTTGTAAAGAACTGCGCGCGGCGGCGGTGACAAAGAAAATTTCATGCAATCAGCACGTGGCTGCTTACAAAATAACAAACTGTCAATATGTCAGTGCATGCATTGTAAGTGTGACATCTCGATTCTTGCCGTCCAAGTTTTACTTCTGTTCCTCCACGAGGTTTTCATCCCACTGATTTCTACAGATGCTCCCCCTCCTGTTCTACGAATTAAACAGCAGTCCACAGTTTTCAAATCCACGTTTATCTCTGGGCGGCCGCTATTGAACCTCAATTTGATCTCAACTCAAACAGCGCTGTAGTATGCGCTATCCAGTCCACGCATGTGGTTTGCGTGTGGTAGTACAGCTATAAATGATTAAATTTTGGTTGGCCGGAAGTTCTACGGGCAGAAAGTTTGACTTACCCGTCCTTCAGCTACCATGTTGCTCATTCTTCTCGCCCTCCTAGCCCTCGCAGCCGCCTCACGACATCCCACCTTCGCATTACCCACCCCAAATGCTACATCAATCGGCGATATCAACGCATCATCATCTGGGATCTCATGCGACAATCTCTATCATTGTCGATCACTTGTCAGTCTGGTCGTGAGCTGCTTGAGCACAGTCTTTTTGTCTACGTGGGGCACTATACACCCCGACGTCCCGTGCAGAAGCAACATCGTATGGGGGTCAAATATCATTGTTATCCTCTCCAACTGCAAACTTTATCTGCTTCCTATGATGCTATTTGGTCCTGAGGCTTTTGTGTTCATGGTTTGGGAACAAATGACGGTGACTTGTAACAATGCTGTCGTATCGTACTCTAGTATGTTCTCTCCCACGATTACTACTATAAAATATTATTTTTACTTTACATTTCAGAATATTATCCAAGCACCGAATGGACCGAGATACATGCGATGATGGTAGAGATGAATGGATTCCAAGTTGTGAAAGAGGACGACCCCGATCAAAAACCAGAAAACCTCAAACACTTTCCACGAGACTCAGAGCATGAGATCGATTTTTCAACGATTACAAAAGGCGTCATTATGGACAGAAGTAAAAAGGATTCAACTGCGAAGATTATCGTGGTCATACAGACGACATGGTTTGCTCTCCAATGTGCAGCTCGCGTAGCTCAAAGGCTTACAATGACGAACTTGGAGCTCACAACATTAGCACAGACCGCTCTTGTCTCCATCACGTACGTTTTCTGGTGGAACAAGCCACTCGATGTACAACACCCGATAATACTGCGGGCAACACGTCGGAAGGACCGTGATGTCCATAGCGAAGTCGTTACCGCTGGGGGAGCTACTAGTCCGGCAGTTGATGGCAGTGATTTGGACGAAATCAGTCCGCAATCGCACGATGCTCCGTCCAGCACAACCCCAAACCTCTCCCAGTGGTCCTGGCGTGTCCGTTGGGCTCATTACATCAACGGTCCAACTACTTTTATTATGGTCAGATTTGGATCACGTCATATGGTACCGGACCTCCTGCGATCGACTGGCTTAGTGCTCATGTTGGGCTTGTTTGGCGGTGTTCATTGTCTTGGGTGGCATTCGCATTTTTCGTTCCATGCTGGTCAACTCCTTTGGCAAATATCCGCTCTCGTTGTCACAGTGCTGCCAATAGTAATGACTACCATAGCACCTCGGTCTACCGACATTCATGCTATGAGATTGATACAGGAGCAGCCGATGATGGTCACGGTCGAAGTCATATTGTCGTGTTTTTACGTCACCGCTCGCCTTTTACTGCTTGTCCTTGCCTTCCTTGAATTACAAATTCTTCCCACTACTGCCTATCAGATTCTCTCGTGGACGAACTTTCTGCCTCACTTCTAGATTTTAATACTGCTATTCAAGTTGGTGTGCAACAGTTCTGTTCACTGTATGTTTGACCATCTTAAAACTCCACTTAGAGTACCGGAATGATGTTGTACACTTTAGTAGATACCAGGACTTTCATATGATCTAACTGAAAAAGCCCGTTCTAGCATATCATTTCTGTGCACTTTTCCTCCATCTACACTTCTTGTTAGATTGCCTAAATTTGTCTCGCCAAGAACTTCATCCACAATCACCACACTTTCCACTCCCAAGCCATGACTAATAAATCGGTCATCAAATTCCCAGAGGCTGAACGAATCTCCTTCTAGGCCTTTTAGCCTTCTCAGATGTCCAAGGCCACTATCATATGAATTGCGCGGTACCAAAGCCTTGGCAATCTACTCTCGTAATGCGAAGTCTAGAATGAGAACTCTCATCATCAGTCGTTTTTCGTCCTTCCCGTACATCGACAAACAAACCTGGGGAATCCGTTCGCGCACAGAGAATCCATTTTTAAAGGCAGCTGCCTGCGAGAGACCTTTCAGGCATGGACAGCTCTTCCAAAAGAGCCTTGACCATCTCCTGATGATATGATAGTTGTCCCTGTGTCATCCGAAGCCATTGTCAACCAGTCGGCCTACGTCCTATTGTTGTCACTCCTGTAGCTACTATCCACCCTACGATGAAGCGATGGGCCTTGAAGCAGGTTCTATGTCGTATTCACTGAGTCGTCCCCCTCGTCATCTTGGTCGTCTGTGTGTTTTCATGAGTGACCATCAGCAGCCACTATTTGCTCTGCAAGTGGTGTAGCTCATGTTGGTAGTACAGGTACTACATTTCTTCCTGTTTCACTGGCAAGGGGTGTGCAGGCGGTTGGTGTATTGTGCATGAGGCTTGAGCTCGAAGATGAAAGGTTTGGGAGTGCTGGTCTAAACGGAGAGGTCGATTTCAGCATCAGGGGCGAAGAAGAATACTTACCCAGATTGAAGTAAGAGCCGGGCTGATAACACCTATGGTCCTGCTGTACTATATTTCGGGGCGAGACCTGGGTCCAAGCTAGAGCAGCGGAGGAACACATAGCCCGGGCCAACACGTTGGAGTATTCAACTGGATTTTGGTGTTATATATCTTGAGAAATCTGCTCATGCCAGTGAGGAATATTGAGTGACGATCCTTGTCGGATATAGCCTGCTACTATACTTGCTGAGAAACGGCGGATTATGCCATAGTCTGCCAGTAGCCAGACTCGGCGATAATGCATGATGTGTGGTGGATAGATATATCAGCTTATAGCTGTGTTTGCCTGTCTATTATGAGGGACTGGGAGGGTCGAGTCATGGGGTCAAACGTGAGGCAACATGGCAGCGGTAAATTACCATTTTTGTCTAATCACTAGTATGGCACAATAACAACTGTCAACAATCCTCCCAGTTTTCATCTGACATCTGCCAGCAGTGTTGTACAAGTCAGCCTGGCTCGAGGTCACGTCAGTAAGGCCACGTCAAGTGACTTGACTAAGTCAAGGGTCAGAGGCGGGTCAGGCCTATTTTCAATTTTGCACATAATCATGATGCGCAGATAATCAGAGATAATCAGTTAAGTAGATAATCACAGACCCTTGACCAATCATGACCTCGTCAATCATTGATTCAAAGTCAAGTCACCCGGGGGTCTGACCTCGTCAGACCCGAAGTCATGACAACGCTGACATCTGCAGCTCATTGCGCTGTTTCCAACTGGTTTTGCCCCGCCATTTGCTCCAGGTGCTTCATCTTCTATCATACGAATAAACGGACACCAACTTGAGCTCTTGTTCTTCCAATATCTCTGTCTACCGGGTGAAACCGGGTCAGAAGTAAGGTGGCAATATAGGACCGAGATGCCGCCGTACAGATCGCCGTACAGATCGCCCTGGGCTTTCCAACTCCCACGAGCCCTCCGCGATGGGTGCGCGTACATGCATGTAGTACATGTACACCATCGATTCCTCCGACCTGTCAGTGACGTGTCAGCCTGGAACATGATGCATGATGCATGATGGACAACGATCACAGAACCTTCTACATCACGAATGACCTGGACCAAAGATCACGGTAGACTTGGGAATCAAATCCGTGACATATCTACTCTCCACAATGATTGCGCTATTCTTTTTTCTCCCTAGTGAACCTTCCATGTACACTTGCTAAGAATCACCATTCTGGGATATGATCAAACTTTGTCTTCCTACTGGAGTTGAATCACGATGCACGATGCAGTGACTGATTAGCGTTTTGGGCGATACCCTTACGTTGAAAAACTACAGATAACGAAGTTTGTTCTACAAGCCCTTGCACAGCCTTGCACCTTAAAAGACCTTACATCGACTTGTCTACCGCCAGAAGCTCGACGACTCAAAAAAGAACCGAGTATCAAGGGAGTAGGGCATATCCGCAACTATTTTTTTTGGATTTCAAAAGTATTTTTTCATGATCGTGGTAACTTGATTGGCAGCTTCAGTCAAAACAGTTGCAGATATGCTCTAGTATCACAGCATGTCTGCCACAATCGGCCACAATCTGCCATGTGGATCCTTTCAGGGCCGCTTTCTGTCAAGTCCCAACTATCTTTTCAAACAGGCCGTCCTTTCACCCATTTGTAGCGAGACTGATGTCATCTTCGATTGTTGGTCGACGATCTGTGTAGGTATTTTTGTTACCAACAGTGCCCACTGATACTGACACTTGCCACTAGTGCCTGCCAAGTGTACACTGGTATTGACACTTGTCGTGAGAGCTTTCTTGAACAGCATCTTCGTACATCTCGTTTTAAAGACGCTCTAATTCTACCCTTAGTCACCAGAATCAATACTAATACTGCACCTCGTTAAAAGCTGAATTTCGTATCCGAGCTGTATAATAGTATTTGCCTTCCCTCTCGCTTTCCTCCTCAAAGGCTTGCTAGCCCTTCATTCTGCCATGATTGACATTCGATTAACGTGAGTTAATCAACCTATCAGATTGTCAGTATACTGACGGTATGAATAACGAAGACTCGGGCCAATGCTTATTGGGATTTTCTTCAATATGATTCTTTACGGAGTATGTCCAAAAATATGTTACCCAGGCCTCATAAGTCATTCTCTCATCTATGTTTAGATGTTGATAGTTCAGGTATGTTTTTTCCGAGTCGATGCATAAGTACACATAACAGTTTCTCATCTTAAGTGCATTTTCGACTAGATGTATTTCTATTATCGAACTTATAAAGAGTGAGTCCATGTCTGAGTCGTCTTATCTCTGAACATCTCAACAGTGGACCCAGCGATAAGCGATGGATCAAGTATTTGGTGCGCCCCGGCCGCTGATCCGCACTCATGTGGATAGCCCTGAGCACGACCTCGTCTTAGGTGCTGTACTTGTGGGTCATCGAAACGATCAACACTGCGATAGACATGTATCTTATGTATCAACCTCTGATCGAGCAATATGGTGGATATTCGAGTTTAATCTCCTTCTCAACTTGTAGCTCACTGTATGACAGGAAGTACCAAGACGACGCAATACTTCCCGACACGTGAGTGTAGCTCATTTCCAGAAATCGAGGAGCTAAATAATGGTGTGGACAGTACTTCCATCTCGTAAGATGACCCTTTCTACCTGCTGCACTATGCACTCATATATCTCGTTAGAGCCTCTTACAGTTGTGGGTACCAATGTTTACACTGGCACCATGAGATCATGACATGTAATGTCCACAGTTGGCGGTCTCCACCCCGATACAACTTTTTTTCGCATGGAGGATAAAGAGGTTCACCAAAATTAAATGGATACTGGCCGTCGTTGTGCTCCTCGCTATCCTGTCCGTAGGTGCACACATCCTTCTTAACGTGTGAATCACTTGCCCGTAGCAACAATCCGCTCACATGCCATCCAATTAGCTGGTGGCATATGGTGTGCGGTAAAGGTGATCACGATAAAGCTGTTGGCACGAAAACTAGAGCTACATCCGCCCGCGCTCTTGTGGCTCTTGTGCTCAGCTGCTGCTGACATAGTTATAACGGCCACCCTCTGCATAAGTTTGGTTGGTAATCTCTCATCTCATATTTTTTTGTGAATTAATTATCAGCAGTCAAGACGACGTACAGGCTTTGGGGCATCTGACGATATCATAGCTAGGATTATCCGAAGTTCGTTCCGACGCTTCCCTCCAAATCTTTGCGCTCACTTGCTTTGCTTACTATCTAGTGACTGTCCAGACGGGATTCCTAACGTGAGTCTGTCAATGCATTGTGCACATTTGTGGTATTTATACTGCGCACTTGCTACCATAGTTCAGTTCTCGCCGTAGCCGATGTCATATTCTTTCTGAGTAAATGATTAGTTCCGCTTGTCATCATGTCATTACTAACGTCTTTTTGTGGGGTTTCCAGCTCTTGGAGTAAGGCTACCTCTCGAAGAATAACATTTAAAATTGACCTCGATGATTTGGCATTTGCCGATGTATTACACTGGACAGCACACCACCGTGTAAGTGGAACGACTCTTCTGTTGTATTATGGCTTAGTGTTGTTCATGCTGTGCTACAGGAACCTGGTCTGCGACATCATGCTCACAAAGCTTTATTCGAATTGCTTATTGTCGACTCTGAATTCTCGTGCAACATTAAATGAGTTGTGGAAAAGGGATGCTGGACTGCTCGTCCCCAACATCCGTGGACGGCGTTTTCTCCGGGTATTTTAAAACACTAGTTCTATCAACACACAACTGAGTGTTCTCTCGTTAGGCTCCACAATTACACCGTCGCGGTGTTTCCCTCGACGTAAAGTGGACCTATACCTTGCTATAGATACTGATATCCATTTGGACACACATATAGCAATCATATGAAGTTGATGATTCCGCCCGACCATTCGACGTCGAGGGTGGTGTCATAATTGTAACGGTAAATGTTTTTATATAATATTCGCAAATACACTTAACGTTTCTTCAGGCCGCTAAGCGAACGGACGGACCTATGCAGAACGACATGTGTTCAACTCGGTCGAGTATTCAGATGAAGTAGTCAATGTGTTTTGTACTTAAATTCAAGGTGTTCCCTCTAACTATCGTCTAGGTGTAGGTTGACGGCTAAGTACATTATGAGTTGTGCATTTGATATAGTAGTATAGCAAATCTAGACGTGCGCATAGCACTTTCTGGGATCAATTCAAGTTGGTGGACCTTGAATTTACTCGAAATTCCGGCTAGGTAATCCTAGTAGCGCGTCGATAATACGGGGTAGATCAAGTCCGTGAGGGAAGGTCGAGTCATCGAGATTGTGTTATCCCCATCTACCCCCGGGACGCGAGTAGCGGCTCTGCTCGTAGCGGTGGGCCTTGCAGCAGAGCTATCTTCATTTCCCGAGTCATACTCGTCGATATCGTCTTCGTGCATATTAACCGATGACAATTAGCGGCCATTATCTGCCCTTGCGAGTAGTGACTCGCAGTGGTGGTGCATACTGGAATTGTTACCTGTTTCAAGGGTGGGCTAGCCGTCGCGCATTGTTGTTGTACAGCGAAATGTAACCTACGTAAGAATAGAAAGAAACTTGCTAGTCGTGCGAAAAGGACAAAAAAAGCATTGAAGACACTTACTTGTTTCGTTTTTGGGAGCCCAAGGTCCTACGAGACAGTTTTCCTGATACTCAACGCAGGAATTCACGAGGGACGTGGCGCTTGTGTAGGCACAGCAGTTACGTTCTGACAAGTTCCGGAGGGTGTGGTGGTAGTCGAGTTTACAATTCACGGAGAGGATGAGGCGTTTGTGGAGGGAAAGAGGATGTGACTGTGATGCGGTGGTGGTGTATAGGAAATCGTGTTGTTTGGGAAATTGTCAGCCACATTACGAGTGTCGGTCACGGTCACGCATCGCGAACGTGTGCGATTTACGTAATACACTCTACGCGCTCAAACCAAGTATAACATAAGTAACAATTATAAACAAGGTACACAATCAGCGCTCTGAGGCTGTTCACCATCAGGCGTCCACAGGTTATTTAATTTGTCATGAGGGCTGGCACATTTTTCCCACTACACTTACTCTCCTACTATCACCTCGATGACGAATTCGAAGCGACACAGAGCTCGCATAGCACGTAGAGCTCTTGCTATTGAAAAGCCTCAGCCGCGCAAAGCTACTTTTGGACAACAAGAGAAACACAGTGGTCTACTTGTGACTGACGAGCTGGACAAGGCTTTGCAGGAATGCAATTCTAGGGTTGAAGAGATCGCGAAGGACTGTCGTGCAAAGAACAGAAAGTTCCGGTGCGTTGCATGTTCTACTTTGGAATAATAGAAGGAAATATTGATCGCCTTGCCAACGCAGGGATATCGAGTTCGATCTTGAAAACGATAGAGACAGGTGTCTTCATGGGCTCGCAGGAGCAATGTTTGCGCCTTCGGATGTCCAAAGAGTTACACAGATCTTTGACAAACCGAAGTTCTTTATCGATGGCGCTAATTCGAACGATATTGTTCAAGGTGCTATTGGTGATTGCTGGTTCTGTTCGGCGCTTTCTACTATGTCTACTGCAAAGGGATTGGTTGAAAGATTTTGTGTTGCAGTAAGTTGCAGTGCAGCTTGCAAGTTAACTCGGCATGTAAACATTGATACCTGCAGCGAGACGAGCAAGTCGGAGTCTATGGCTTCATTTTCTTTCGTGATAATAAATGGGTGGTGATCGTCATAGACGAGTATGACTCTTTGACTTCTATGTCCTCTTTACGTTAACGGGATCTCATCGACTTAGCATGTTATATACCTCGATTCCCAAGTTTGAGGAGCTCAGACTTGACGAGAAGCTGCTCTATCATAATGACAAGAGTGTATACAACAAGTCGGCTCGTAAAGGAGGCAAGGGCCTTTATTTCGCCAGATCGGGCACGAACGGAGAAACATGGGTGCCTCTTATCGAGAAGGCGTATGCCAAACTTCATGGAAGCTATCGGGCATTGCATGGTGGTGAAGCGTGTGAAGCCATAGAAGATTTGACAGGGTCCGATCCTATTTTGATCATCCTTTGTGGCACAGTTCTAACCGAGATATTGCAGCGGCGTGTCCAGCTTCATCTCAAGTAAAGTAGGA
>QOVE01015204.1:0-18436 GCA_003521275.1 Tricholoma sp. MG99
TAGACAACCCAGACTTTGCTGATGGATAATTTAAGTACAAACTTGAATTAAGAATTTAAGTCCAATGTGTGAAATTAAGTGATGAGTAAGATTCTAAGTAAATAACCGGTTGAGTACTCATTACTATACTAGTAAAATTGGGGCTGAAATGAATGCTGCTTTGTTGTCTTGAAACCATCTGAAGATAATCCATTATAAAACATTGCCATCACTATCAGTCTGGTAGACATTGCTGCATATTGACATCCTGCCAACCAACCCTATGTAGATCTAGCTATATAAAGTGGTTCACAAGAATTGGGGTTTTCATGTTTTTTATACTGTTGTTATAACATTATAAATATTTATCAGAGTATCCTTGTTTTCCTGATGACTGCATCAGAGTGGTTGTTATGGCTGTCCACTTAAACAGTGTAGTCCCTCAATGAGGAGAAGAGACTATTTCTCCTCCCTTTAGCAATACTTAGAGAATGTTCACCACACCTGTGAGGCTAAAAGCCTGGGACCATCATACTCCTGTCGCCATGGGTCCGTCGCGACCCTTGTACACATGCATGCGGCGTTGAACGGTTGAAGGGCGGGACTCGGCGCAGAAGCTACTGCCAGCAACAAGAACTCTCTCGTATAGTACGTACCACAACCTGTTCGAAATTTCCAGGAAATTTCCGCGAATCTTCTTCTTTGCGCGACAACACGGATCCAATGAAATCACCTCCATTCAAGTTTTACGTATACATATTTTTCACTTGAAAAATACAATGCCAACTATCACGGACTTTTTTGGGAACTATCTTTAGCCCTATCCTCCAACCCCATACCCTGGCCTGGAGTGTCCACGGGGGGGTTAAGATGGGGTTAAGAGGGAGTCGACTGTACTATCACGTCCCAAATGTAGGCCGGAGCGTGCCCACGCGTTTTCACCGCACAGATTCCACCTTACATATTGTGTCAAGTTATAAGTATCTTGTTTTCGGCCAACCTCTGCCCGGGCCAGTGTATGCAGTCTCCGGTTCTCCTAGCCATTACTCTTCTAGCAATCGCAATATCCATTCTACTTTTCCCCCTCTATCACAGTGACAAAATGCCCTCGCTTGCCTCCATCCGTTTATCAAATGCTGCCTTTTCGCCCTCTTATACCCCTGTCGCACTTTTCGTAGGCGGAACGTCTGGAATTGGCCAAGGGATCGCAGAAGCATTTGCTCGTCATGTTAAGGGAAAAGCACACATCATCATCATCGGCCGCAACCGTGCTGCCGCTGAATCCGTCATCTCTACGTTCCCAAAGCCGACACCCGACTTGAATGTTACACACGAATTCGTCCAGTGCGATGTGACGTTGATGAGGAATGTTCATGCTGTGACCAAGGAGCTGCTTACTCGTGTGCCGAAAATCAATTTCTTGGTGATGAGTCCTGGAATCATGTCCATGAAGGGGAGGGATGAAACGGAGGAGGGCATTGATAAGAAACTCGCAGTGCACTATTATGCGCGGTGGAAGTTCACAAATGACTTATTACCTGCACTGAAGAAGGCGAAGGAGCTGGGCGAAGATGCAAAGGTTTTGTCGGTGCTGGCAGCGGGGAGGGGTGGGAAGATCGATCTAGATGACCTTGGACTGAAGAAACATTTCACCGTCTTGAGGGCATCATTACAAGGTCCTCCATATAACGATCTTATGATGGAGGTAAATTTTCTCTGTTGGTATGTATCGTAAGTAAACAATCACGACTCACCAAAAGGATTTTGCCAGGAGTTTGCTGCAAAACAACCAGATCTAGCATTCATTCATTCATACCCTGGAGCTGTGCGCACGGGTCTTATGGCTGTTTCAGATTCGCGGGTTATTAGGGCCTCGTGGTCTCTCCTCAAGCTACTCGCACCACTATTCACCACTTCATATGACGAAGCTGGAGAGTATATGTTGCATGGTTTGCTCAATTCTACAGCTGGCGCATTCCGAGTCGGATCCAGAGGAGAGGATCTTGGATTGGGAAAAGATTTAGGATCGGAGGCGGCAAGGAAAACACTTTGGGAACATACAGTAGAAGCCACTCGTGTGTAGATAGAGTGTAACACAGTAACTGTGCATTCTCTACGGATGGAGGACTATATGTAAGTACTCTATTATCGCCGTCATACCAAGTAATATAAGGATGCATCGTTTCATCAAGTAAAGACTTCACGCGAACGATACAATCTGACAACCTTGAAATTGCAATTCGTAGCTTTACATTCATCGAGTTATCGATTATCCCAGTAGCGCGAAAGGCGAGCACTTGGTCACGGTTCAACTTTACAGTGTAGCCCCCGACGATCGGCTTAGCTGCACTCGTATTTAAAGATGATCATAAAGACTGAGAACAGGAAAGCTGGGGAATCACGAAATCTTCAGTGGAAACTTGGATCTAGCAGAGAGACGTGATTCGGACGCACTGGTAAGCTCCTCGATCTAACTTGAACGAGTCCTCTACTAATAGCTAAAGAACATCTATATCGTTTTTCACTTTACAGGATTCCTAAAACGGGGTTTACGTAGCACAACCCCAATGTATTGAGAGGTATCCTTAGGGAATTTTGATTGACGTCACTCTTGATCGAACGAAGGTTCATCGCGGTTCAACAAAGGGGCGCATGCCTATGAGTAAAATTCCTCTATAAAGCTGGGTTGAGTGGTCGTTGAACGACAGACGCGATTTATTGAAAGTGCTTACTGTCAAAGGTCACCAGACTGAAACTCTAGTTGCCAATCATTTACCCCGGATCCAGGATATGCAGGCGGCGGCTGATCCCGTTACCTGCGGCTTATATAACGGTGGTAATGATAGAGCTACTAGGATTTGGCACTGCCCATAAATTGGAAGGGTTCAGGTTTTTGAATAAATGAGATTCGTCGCTGAGACGTATATGCATAGTAGTTGAGGAACATCCATCTTGTATCCAAAACCGTTTCCAGCTGACGATGCTGTTTTTCTTCTTCGTAGCACAGCCTGAGGTCAAGTATAGCAAATGCTATTCAATTTCCCCGGTGATGACGGCGAAGGGCGTGACGCGTGAATTCCTGATTCCAGATAAATCGGAAACTTAGCGCAGCGCGAATACCCCACTTCTCAGCTGGTCTGACAAGCAATTCTAACCTCCTCGTCCCACATACCACACCACTAACGCCAACCACAATTCTTAGTCCATAAAAATCATGCTTTTCTCTCTTCGTTCAACCCTCGTTCTATTCCTTGTCCTCACCATATTTACCGTCGCAATGCCGACGCCAGGGCCACGTCAACTCGACTTTCAACCAGAAGTCCGAGAGTATCAGATAGACATAGGAGCTCGTGATGTAGAAGGCATAATGGGGCTGGTCCCCCGGAAGGTCCATATCTCGAAAGGCGCAAAAAAGTTCTTCGGCGGTATTGCGCACCTATTCGGATTTTAAGAAAACGTCAATGTAGGAGACTTCATTTTCATTCGTCAATGACATCTAGACTGATGGACATGTTTTCATTTTACTAGCGCTTTCTATTCCTGGACTCACATTATTTTAGTCTGTTGAATGAAATGAAAAACGCAGGAGGTTTCGGACTTGATATGTTTCTCGAACGAAAAGTATGTACTAGTGCTCAAATCGGTGAGCTCAACACGAGGATACTTATTGTCCAAATATCCGAGTCGACACATATAGCGATGACAATCTAGGATTATTCCTTTGTTCCTGTAAACAACGACACGTAAGAAATCGGGGACTTGGAATGTGTTGTAGCACTGTGTATAGTCTAAGGGAAAACAACACAGAGCTTGGCTGGGATTCCAGACTCCCACGGTACTTACTGGGACGGGTAGTACACGTGCCACGCGCGACCACCAACGTGCCAACCAGCCTCCGGGTGCCAACCTTGAGGCAAACCCGCAGAAAGGTCACTAGAACCACTAGATAGAAGGTCGACCCGGCGCCCTTTTTCCCTCTGCAAAAGAAGACTCACGTTATCTGACATCAACTTGTTGTGGCCCGTGGTTGCTGATGCTACAGTATCTATCGTTCGCGATGACCGGTGATTACGCTGTATCGTTAAGGATGTCAGTGCCCAAGGTGCCTAGCAACTCCATCAACTGCCACATGGTATTGCCTTCGCACTGCTGTTTGAACTATCTACTGATTTGGTACATTGGTACACAGAACTAGCATGATGCTAAGGAAACGATAATCACCGATCTAAAAGATGTTTTAGGGTTGACGGAAACTTTATTTTGGGCAGACGTTTGTCGATCAGGTCACCAGGTACGTGTGTTTATATTGTTTTTTTTTGTTTTTTGGCTTCAATGTGCTGACGCATCCACTGGTAGCAAGGTGATGAAGCTGCTTGTCACTAACAAGATCTTTTTTGCGAGACGGGCACTTCTGCTGGCTAGGTAACCTGCATTTCCGTGTCTGGTGTTCTGCGCCTTTAATGTATGTGAGAATATAGAGGAGGATGCAATCAACGGAATTGTTGACAGTTAAGGACGTGGCGAAATGTCACTGGGGCGTGTATCGTTTCAAAACTGGTGCATGTTTTCTATCCTTTTTGGTTCTTCCGGCGCTCTTCCTTACTAATTACAGCTCTTTCCGCTACAGTGCTTAAAAAGAATTTCTCGAGAAGCATTGCCAAATGATGCTGCCATTTGATCGTTACATAGCTCACTCCCTTGCTCGAAATATGAGCAGGGGCCTTGTTTAGTTTGATAAATTACATAATATATAAGTACTAAAAATAATTTTGGAAGGTCACGTGGTGTTGTAGTAGTTAGGACGGTTTCATTACATAGATTCGGTCACCGAAGGTTGTTCAAGTTCATCTTCAAATGTCCTTCTTATCTGCTGCTACATGTTTATAGCGGATACTGACGTCATTGTCTTCCCAAGAGACAATCAAAATTGTTATTGGGATATATGTTTCTTGGTGCGCTTTTCGGTTATCCATCCTCGACAGAGTAAAGTTCAACATTATCACCATATAGTGCTTGTCTTCTCACCCACACCTAGTCGCATTCGCATTATTAACTACAAGGTCTAGGCTTATGCGCCACCGTGTCTATGGGACATACAGCTGTACACGACGCAGGAGATCGTGGCCTATAATATCAACACGGACGTTTCAAACTCACAACATATACCCATAGTTGATGTGCTCCTCTGCCTTTCTCTCCCGCTCGTTCGTGTCCGTGTACGCTCAAAGCTCGGATGAACATGCAAGTTTATCCTCTGCTCTCGTTCACTTTCCCCGAAACAAGCGCGCTCCCGCATCCTGAGTACGGTCCCCAGCTCTCCCTCTCGATTGTCCACCACTACACCCACCCTACCTTATGCATTCTAACACTGCGGTCGACTGACATCCAGATCAACGTGAAATGTGCGTGATCAGTCCAATATCTTCGATGAATGCCTTTCCTGCCTGGAGGCGGTTAAGCGTTGAAAGTTTAGCAGATGCCTACGTTCTCGATCTCCACCCCAGGGATGTCGAGGAGGCGGTGCTCGCCATGTCGCTTCATGAACATTCGTTGACTTCTCCGCCACCTATCGGGCGTAAATTCGAATCTGTCTTCAACATCACCACATGTTGACGATGGACCTGCTCCCTCCACTCACTGTGCTACACCAACAATTGATAACACCAGGCGGCAGCACCCCATACCCCTCCATCCCTTGCATGAAATCTGAAACTGCGCCAATGTCTTTCCCCGCTTCTCCTCCAGCTTCAGCTTGTTCACCCACTGCACCATCATTTCCTTCAAGCTGCCAGCGATACATGAACCTACCTAGTGGAGATAGACGGAGACGCGAATGAAGATAGCAGAGAAGGTTGTCAGTGTTACCCTGAGCTGATCCTGTCGCCTCTCGTTCGTGCATCCGCACCTACATCCGCACTTCCCTCCACCCCTCCATCTATCCCAATACTGCCATTTGTCTTACCTAGATCTCCTTCCCCCCATTCATCTCCCCAGCGGACTTTTGACCATGGCATGTCTTCCGCCACACCTGTCATCCAGGAATCTGTGCCACTATCCCCGCATGCGTGCCATCCAAAACTGAAGACGTTGTAACCGAAATTGGAGGAAGCGAAGCAGAAGCACAGTGAGAAGGATTCGCGCTTTGTCGTGGCGAATGCTAGTGCTATACGTATTGTGGAGAGGCTGATGTCGATGGGGAGACGGAACGGGGAGCCTCGGAAGCATCTAGGAGACGTCAGGACCCGTCGAAAGAAGGAATGCAAGGTTCTGCACAGACATGTCAACGCTGCGAAGGCTAACGCGAAAACCATCATCTATACTGCATGGTTGTATCGTCCAAACGAGAATGAGGACATTCATATTCCATCTCCCTCTCCGACTTCCGATATATACAAAACTATCCCCAGGAATCACTTCAATGCTGGAAGATGGTATCGAACATCATCTGCAGCTCGATGATAATGTCACACCTCGCTAGGATGGGTGTCGAGGGAAAGCGCTCTAGATGGCACAACAGTTCACGTATCATCGTCCGCGACCAGTCTATCCTCAGTGCTCGCCAAGCTGTTAGGCTCCAAAATTCACTGTCCTTCCTTCGATTGTCTTCAATTATTGATTTCTAGTTAGGAGCTTCATGATGAATCGGCACTCTCTCTGAATTTGGTGATTCCTCTTCACGGAGACGGTATGTCATACAACGATCGTCAATATCAATCAATCCTTGAATTCCCAGTTATCATCGCAGAATGGACATGGCATCGACGTGATCGATCACGATTTGTGATGGGCAACAAATCTCATAGCAGCGTATAGGAATTAGGGCTCCGCTGCTTTTTCACTGATTTTTTGCCATCGAGTCAATTCTATCGCGACAACTTGAACGTCAACCACCCGTTTACCTTGTACCCACTCAGAACTTTCCACAAGATGCCTAAACCTGATACAGATCTCGACTGTAGTGAGCCCAGTGACAAGGCTGAACCTGGTTATGTCCATTCAGTGGGTCCTGGTCCACGGCGTCTCGATCCCCTTGAAATCCAGTAAGCTGCTATTAGAGCGTATCTGCAACCGTTTTTACTGAGATTTTCAATTACAACTCAGGCAAAACCACAAGCTCCAACCTGCTCCAACTTGTTTCCGGCCCCTTAATGGCCTCCCTGTGCCAACACGACGCGGTAACTTCAGCAGTCTCAACAAATTGTGCCATACAGATGCTCAGAAGTATACCGTTATGCGGCCTCACGTTTGCTCTTCTCGTCTAACCTTCAGTCAACTTTGCATCTTCAAGCATTTCATTATGTATAATATTACGTTGATATGAGCTCCGAGCGACCCAGCCTAAATCGGCTTAGAACCCGGCTTACCCAACGTCCCCACCCAGCTCCACGACTAATTTCAGATTGAACTCAGTCGGTAAAAACTTCGATTTTGGTGTTTACAGATACGCTCTATTTACTCGACACCTTCTCATCGTCTTGACCCATAATCAGCATATCAAAGAAGAAGGATGTTTTGCCATCTCGCACGAGAAGAATTACTACGAGTTCGAAGTTGCGAAGGTCCTGCGTCCATCAAGCGAAACCTTATGCCCAGCAAATACACCATTAATCGTGCGGGCAACCTAGTTCTACCACACATGTGCTTCGAGAGGATGAAGAATGAGGCCGCCGCCATGAGGTATATCGAGAGCAACACCAACATTCCTATTCCGAACATCCGCTGTGCTTTCGAAGATCACGGCCGCTACTATATCATCACTGATTGCGTTCCAGGTGTGATCATGGCTCAACTTCTCAACTTCCGGATGACAAGAAAGCTCCGGTCATCAAAGAGCTCGAGGGATATGTAGCGCAAATTCACGCCATTAAGTCGAAGGTTATGGGCTGCTTTTCCGAGTCAGATGACGTGATTTTGCCTTATCGTGTTGGGGTAGCGGTACCTCGCGATCAAGTTTTCAAATTTCGCGAAGCAACTACCCAGGAGTTTGTTCTATGCCACAACGATCTCTCCAATACAACGTATTGATCGATGAGACGACTCTCAGGGTTAACGCTATCTTGGATTGGGAGTACGCTGGCTTCTTCCCTCCTGAGTTCGACGGCGCCTTTGACCTTCGTCCTAGACCTTCCGCGGCGCTTGAAGGAGAAGAAAATGACGTTTCGAAGCTGTTAGGAGCGCTCGAGCATTGGAAAGCGTAATATTTTACCGAGACCCTTTTTGGGCAGATTGTTATGCGGCTTAGAACACGCAAGTCTCCATACCAAATTCTGTGTTTTGTTTACTTTCAACAATGTATTCAATAGGCTCAGATGCATTGTACTTCTGATGTCCTGCGTGCACAATTGACTTGCTTCCGCTATTCTACGATGCGCTGCAAAATTATACATAATTTCGCAAATGATTCATAATGATCGAAAATTATGCTACGGCTTCCGCTTGAAGGTAACCCCAGGCCCATAAAGTACCATCAAGTTGCACCTGGCACCTCCGCAAACACCCACATAAACCCTCCATGAGGCATGATACTAGAATCGAGTCAGCTTGTGTTTATTCTTGTGGCGAAAACGTATTTATTAGAAATTAATGTTATCCGCCGGCGGCCGCATCAGTGGACGTTATATCTCCTTTCTCTAGCCTGAGAGTCCACACCTCCCTTCGGGCCACTGGCCACTAGTCCGTTGATAATATCGGTGGTGGAACCCCCCATTTGGTGGCTGCTTTTCACGCTGGGTCGGTTGGTTTCACCAAGGCGGCGAACTAGTAAGGAAGTGACCGAAATGGGTAACTTTCGGGCCTTTCGGCAACAGTGACTCGGCCGCTGAATTACTATCGATCAATCGATATGACTGATAGTGGCACGACCCTTAACATCGACGTCGACCAGTCGGACCACTGGGTGCCACACCGTTTTTAGACTTTGACTACCATTGAGTACTAAGGTAAGATGATCTACTAGTAGTATTTGATGACCACCATATTTATTTATTTTCGCTCCAAAGCCCCCCGAATGTGTTGCATTTTCCCGAACTCCAGTCCATCTTCGTGTCTTCAGGCGTTTCAAGGAAGTCAAAAATTGCCTTGTACTAGTAAATGATCTCATGTCTGTGATTGGTCTGTGATAATCTTTATCAGACATGATGGGGTCCTTCTTCTAGTCTCCAAAATGAGATGCCAGTGGGCACGGGTCACTTGTGCGAAATTTGGTTTGAAGTCACGAATTATGATATTCAAACTCACCTCGATTTGGGATCGAGATTGGCTGCACATTTTATTCTCAAAGCTTATGGAAAGACTCCCAAAGACTCCCAATTACCCCATTCTGACGGCGAATTACTTATTGACATGTTGTGAAAATAGATATATCGGCGATTGATTGCATGATGTCAGTAACGGTGCAAGTTTGAATGACTTGAATTTATGTAATGGTTGTTCAAAATTCAAATCAGGTAAAAAAAGATTGATATGGCTGCTTTGGAATGGAAGGATGGTTAATTCTACTCTAGGTAATGGGTCGCGAGCCACTGTGAACTCGGGGTATAAATTCTAAAGGCTAAAACTGACCTACCCCCAAACTCATTCCGAACTTCATCCAACTCAAGCAGGTGAGATGAACTCGAGGCTCTCGCATTTTTGCTGTCTCTCACCTTTCTCGCTAGCATAGAACCTCAATCTGCATTTATTCAACCTCGTCACCCAACAATCTTGATTCATACGAAGTACACGTCGCCTGCTACGTGTTTGAATTCGTGAGCGCTGACTACTTATGTGCAACTCAGATGCCTACCTCAATTATCGTGTGCACCACTTGTGCTGGCTCGTACTCTGGCACCCAAACAGATGGGTGCCCCAACTGCCCTAAGCCTCGGTAGGCAGCCACGAAACTCTGACAATTTAGTTGCATTCCGAAGTCAACAGATAGCAGTCAAACCTTCCCCAGCTTTTTATGTACTTCCGCCCATCAATCCACTCTGTACTAGTAATGATATGTGATATCTGCGTGCATGCTTTGGCAATAAGTCGTCGTTGACTGCGATCTCAATTTCGTGGTCGAGGCCATCTCATGCATATGATGGAGATGATATTTTCCCCCAGGCTCGTCTAATCATTAGCCGAAACACAAGTCAATTACGCACGCAGGACATCAGGAGCACAACTACGGACTCGAATGCATCTGAGCATATCGAATACATCGTTGAAAATAAACAATACACAGAATTTGATACGGAGACTTGCGTGTTCTAAGCCGCATAACAGGCTGCCCAGAAAGGGTCCCGGTTTAATATCACGCCTTCCAATGCTCGAGCACTTCTAACAACTTTGGAACGTCGTCTTCTTCCCCGTTGATAGCCGCGGAAGGTCCAGGACGAAGGTACAAGGCGCCTTCGAACTCGGGAGGGAAGAAGCCAGTCTAAGATGGCGTTGACCTTGAGAGTCGTCTCATCGACTATTATGTTATGTTGGGCAAGATCATTGTGGCATAGAACAAACTCGGGGGTAGTTGCTTCGCGAAATTTGAAGACTTGATCGCGAGGTACGGCTCTGCCAACACGATAGGGCAAAACCACGTCATCTAAAAAGCTGCCCATAACCTTCAACTTAATCGCGTGCATTTGCGCTACATATCCCTCGAGCTCTTTAATGACCGGAGCTTTCTTGTCATCCGGAAGCTGACTCATGGGCACACCTGGAACTAGATCAGTGATGATATAGTAGCGGCCGTGATCTTCAAAAGCACAGCGGATGTTCGGAATGTGGATGTTGGTGTTACTCTGGACATATCTCATGGCGGCGGCCTCATTCTTCATCCTCTCCAAGCACATGTGTGGAAGAACTAGGTTGCCCGCACGATTAACGAGGTAAGTATTCGCTGGGCGCAAGGTTCCGCTTGATGAACACAGGACCTTGCGCAATTTTGAACTCGTAGAATTTCTTCTGTTCCGTGATGGCAATGCATCCTTCTTCTGTTATACGCTGATTATGGGTCAAGACGACGAGAAGGTATCGAGGAAATAGCAACTTACTGGATTTTCGGGGGAATCGAAACGCCGTGGATCAGGAGCCACTGAATGGACATAACCAGCTTCGATGTCACTGGGTTCACTACGATCGAGGTCCCTATCATGTTCAGGCATCTCGTGAAAAGTTCTGAGTGGGTACAAGGTAAACGGGTGGCTGACGTTGAGTCGCGATAGAATTGATTCACTGGCAAGAATCAGGAGAAAGCAGCGGAGTCCTAATTCCTAACTGCCCCGTAATTTACTTTTATATGCTGCTGTGAGATATGTTGCCCACCGCATTTACCTTCTTCCAGTCATGTCGATGTCCTCCAGTCGGAGTGGCCCTGAGGGCATGGAGACGGAAGCATTCCTGATCGAGATATCTAACCGAATAATAAATTCGTCTGTCACAAGTTCAAGTTCAAACCAGTCACCGTTGGTATTACAGCCTAGAGGTGCAGTAGTTGTACTATACCTGAGTTGCTTATGTAACGTAGTCAGTCAATTGTACTCCATTCCATTCCTAGTCAACGTTATTCCATTCCATTCCTGGCCGTGAGGATCCGCTGGCCGGATAATAATCGTGATCGACAACGTCGATGCCCTCGTGTAACGGGATCACGAGCCTACATCCACAATCAGTAACTATATGAACTGTGTCAAGACGACTACTTTTCATTCCTCAATTAGTTATTGGAATTCGCCGTCTGAACGAAGCAGGCAGGGTGTGAGAATAAATCGATTCCGGAACCACACATCCTTCGGCCTCATGCCGTCTGCACCCTCCTCAAGCTGCACGTCATAATTCAACAAAATGTTACCCAAGATCGTCTCCAAAATATGTGTCACGACGAACCTGGACATAGTTGAAAAATGTTAGTCAATCGCCTAGCAAAATTACCGATGCGAGTATACTCACCGCCCAGAACAAACATGTTTTTCTGAACACCAAATTCGACGTCGCAGGAGTAATTAACTAGCGCTTCGCCCATCTTCTTCGCCCACCTCCTCTCTGCCTATTAGCAACTTGTAGAACTTAACCCGTCATCGGGATTTTCAAAGTTCGCAAGGTGGTGGACTGTGTACGACGGCGCAAAGAGTTAACACTCGTATGACACAGTGACACGTAAGTGAAGAGTCGAATCGGTAGTGGAAATTAATCCTGCAAACTGATATGGAGCAGCCGCATGGCGATGTTCGACATTTCACACGAGTGTTCTTCAGCTTGCTCCAGGACCCACGCAACCATTGCGAAATTATAACAATGGCAGCGAGGCTGGGGAGCGAATGCATGTGGGGGAAAGGGGAGGCTGGAAGCGGGTTTTAGTACAGCGTGTTTGAGTGTACACGAACGTGACACAAGGGCGGCGGGGAAGATAGAGATCATGGATATAGCTGCCGCTCTTCATCGTAGGCGTAAAATACCCGCCTCCACCGCATCAGCGCTTGAGAAATCGGACGCTCTTGTTTATCCACTGCATTACATATCTCTCGGGGACAATGAGGGAAATGACGTGAGAACATCGTTGGGGTCGTAGCGATCGATTCACCGTCTCCGCTCCACCTCCTCTCTGTTCCTTTCGGCAGCGCGCGAGGCGAATGTGAAAACAGTGGGAACTGTGTAGGGGGGTAAGGCGGACGGACGTGAGAAACGAAAGCTGGAGGTGAATTGCAGAGGGATATGACATAGGGGAGCGTAGACGTATTGGGACCGGGTATAGGAAGAAAAGGTGGAGCAGGCGATGTGTTGGTGTTCATCCTAGGCCTGCGCCTCATCTGATGCAAACGGCGACTCCAGGAGAACCAGACGCGGAGACCATCGCATCATGATGGTCAACGTCGATGGCAGGATGGCCAGGATGTTCACCATTTGGCGGCAGAAGTGGAAGTGGGTTCATGCAGTATTTTCTCCTGTTTGTAAGAGGTTAGAGATGATAAAAAATATGATAAATAAAAGTCGCGAGGTGAAAGGCGTGATAGAGGACAATGTTATCTAATGGCCTATGCCCAAACTCATGCCAGAACGCGAAACAGACAGCCGTCGCATCACTACAACTTGAATATCGCCGAATGGGAGGAAATTACTCACTCAAAGCCATAGAACGTGAACAAATTTACAGGGAGGAGGATAGGCGTGTAGACACTTAGATTGCATAGTACTAGTAGCGGAGAGATGACTCGCAGACTCGGAGTCGACGGAGATGGCCATGGTAGTTGGCACGAAGGTTGAATATAAATAAGCTTAGGGCAGAGACTGACAACACAGCCACTGCCTCTCTGTTTTCGTTCTTCCTTCCATGGACCTGAGCCATTCGGATACTCTGATTGCTGCAGACCACAAGCTCAAGTGAGACGATGAGCACTCAAGTTTTTGCTCACCAAGTCCCATAACTTTCCCACCAAACGAGCCCGCAAAAATAAGAATAAAATCTTCTCATCTTCGTCGTCGACGTTCTCGGTCCCACAGCGCGTCAAACCCATGGCCAGCGCCAATGCCACTGTCGCCTCATACGCGCGCCTGGTACGAATTTTATCTAGCAGTCGTAGTAGCACTCGTCTCCCCTGTAGGAAATTGGCTAACAGGAGGAGACCATGTCAAGAACATCCTCATTATCGCTGCTTCTCTCCACCAAATTATCGAAGGTACGTTTTTTTTTATCTTCATTCCATTTTTCCTCACCAACAGCTATTCACTTTTACATAGTACCCTGGTAACTCTACGAAAAATCTCGACCGTGCCGCCCCTCAGAGTCTCAGACCCAACTACGATATCACCAGAATCGACTAATAACAACATCTCCACGCTCGCAGCCTCCGAAATGAGCTCCATCGAATTTTTATTTCTCTTCCTTGCAGCCCTCTCCCCGATTCTTGGCGCTCTCTTGCGGTACGTCACAGTGACCCTGCTAGGCGACGCCGCCGCCGCCGCCGCCGCCCTGGTCTCCTGGTTCAGCACCTCCCTCTTCGTGCTAGCCACCGGCGTTCGGTCGTGGACCCACCTCGTCGATCGCGTGGCGGGGCGCACGAGCGATCTGCATGCCGTCGTGCATTACCCCGTCCCGCCCTCCCCGTTCGCTTTCCCTGCGTCTGAGGAGTATAAGAGGGAGGTCGAGGGCATGAAGGAGGATGGGAGAGCTGAGGAGGAGGGTGGTGGGTGAACTGGAGGGGGTGTATTCGTATGTGGACGAGGCGGTGGGCGCAGTGCAGAGGGCGGTTAGGAGGGCGGAGCAGAAGGTGGGAAAGTTTGAGGGGAGGGTGGGGGCTCTGGAGGGGATAGTGGAGGATCTGGGGGCTTCGGGAAACCAAAGGTGGGGAGGAGGGAAGATCAGTGCTTTGTCGGTTCTGTTCTGGTTCATACCCTCCTGGGTCCCTTTCTTGCCTCATACATCTAAAGCCTCACCTGCTCCGCCCACGCTGCTCACACCAGCACCCCACACCGTCGCGCCCCCGCTCCAAACCAACGTCAACCTCCTCCCCGCCCCGGTCTTATCGCTCCTCCTCATCGCTCGCTACTGTCCTCGAGGAAGAACACGCCCAAGCCCAAGCCCACGCCCAGCCGAACGGAAGCACGGGCGGGGGAAGCGTGCACTTTGATGACGACAAGAGGCTCCAGCACAGGTCCAAAGGCAAGTCCAAGAGCAAGAGCAACGACGGGGTAAAGACGGCTGTCACCGCCAAGGTCAGGATTAGTGATCATGACGACGAGCATGAGATGCAAGACGGGGCGGCAAAGGAGCAGGAGCAGGAGGAGCAGGAGGAGCAGGAGGAAAAGGGCGAACAAGGCTCTGAAGACGAACAAGGTTCCTTCGACTCGGGCTACGACCAGCTGTCTGAATCCAGAACCTCTGAAGAAGTGAGATACACACTTGCCCGCTCCCCCGCCCCACGAAAGGCAAAACCGACGTCCCCGAACAAGACGGACGCAGACTTTGCCAGCACTTGCTCTGTATGCACTTACTTTCCCTCTGAGAGTCCTCGGGAGGGTCGTTGCGGCGTTGGGCGGGCGCTAGTCCGTCGTCCGTCTTGTGCAGTGGGTTTTTTATCGCTTGCTAGGGTGACTTGTTCCTCTATCTCTGGTCGGTCGGGTTAAAGTTATGCTTGCCTCGCTGATTTGCTCTTACTTGTTCATTCGTTCCGCTCGCTAGTTGGTTGTTTGCTCGCTCGCTTGGTTCCTGGTTACGGTTGCTTTCTCGGTGTTTTTTTTTCTGTCAATCTGTTCTAGCATTTGTACATCATTGTTGCGTCTCCCCTTGCCTTGTCACAGGCCTGCTCGTCTCATCTGCACGTCCTCTCCTTGGCACTTTCATATCATATCATATATTCCGCACGCACGCACACAAGTTTTTGTAACAGTACCTCGAATAGTAACACCCCTCCGTCATGGTCTCATTTTCGTCTGCTCACCCCTAGCAACATCGTATCACATCGCATCATGTTTTTTTTTCGTACTTCACAGTCACAGAGCGCGACTCGCTTTCGGGACTCATATTTACTTCGACAGGCGACCTGGATTTCAATAGTACTTAATCATATCCAAAGTTGGCAGATGCTTATTCCAACAACAACAGAAGGTGCCATCCTCCTCTCTTCATGTAGCTTTTTTCGCGTTATCCCCATCATCATGTTACACTTTCAACTTCTGCATATACTCTTGGAATTTAGTTTCCGACTCTATCAATATAGGCTCTATGTCAGCTTCCATCTGAGCCTTAGTCACCTTTATTAAGTGATTTAATTGCGCAAATATCTGAAATGAATAAGTCATGACATTATGCTCAAATGGTGTTGATTTCAGTGCAAACATACCAAGATCACCCATTTGTTGAACTTATGCAAGTTATGAATCAGCCAAGCTTCACATCCGATGAGGAAACTTGATACATACATTTCTGTGGCCTGCTTTCCAGCAAGCAATGACAAGACGACTTACAAAGCAATGTTCATCCTGCCAGTGGAAACCACATGTCCCAGATTTTAGTCTGCAAGCTCTCAACTTTCAAGCATACTTGGAAAATGGACATACAAATTTAAGTTGAGGGGAACACAATGGGTAAATATGTCCCATCTCATTTTTTTCCAGCCGTTTTAAGTTATCCTTATTCTGCATTTCAATTTTTTGTTGCTGTGCACTGCGTTGGGCTCCCAATTCTGCGACAAGATCAAAATTTTCATATGGCTAATGAGTTGGAATTAGTGGCATTGCATAGGGCTGCTATAGTGAACACTCAATATCACTAACCCGTTGTCCATGAAGCTTGGGAGCCCACTCAAACAACCAGTTCAATATCTCAACAATATCATCGGCTGATGCACGGTTGCGTACCACATTGGGACGCAATCCAAAATAATATAGGAATGCCTGATGAGATTCATGATAGCCAAGCTGGCTCAGAATAAGACAAGTCTAATATGACAGCGCACATACCATACGTTCTTCTTTAGTCCTAGGCTGCTGAGTCCCCCTGGCATTCCCTCCCAAGCCCCTATTTTTTAGGTCGTCCTTCATGCTTGCTACAACTTCCTGTATCAACATTTCATATTAGCAGACATGCTCATAATGGTATGGCTGATGTAACATTACTGCAGGATTTTTCAGCATGACCTTTGCTGTCTAGAAAATTTAGTGAGTGAGCAGTAGTACCAGTTCTCAGGCTGTGCCCAGAGAGTGCCAAGATAACTAACCTGTGCAATGCGATCATTAACATCTGTCTTCTGTTTTCTAGCATTTTCTAACTGTTCCTTAGACTGCGACAAGTTCATTCAATGCACTTGGCTCGGTGACCATCATTATCATGAATGAAACCACACCCTACCTTCCTAGGCCCTCCTCTAGTATGGCCATGAGTCTAAGCTCGTTCAGTTACACTGGTGTTTGAGCAATTAATGAACTATGTCCCTACCTTGCTACACTTTTGTTTTTCTGGTTGAGTCTTTTTGAAGTTTTAGTATGGTTTCACCAACATGAATAATCTAATCAAGATCTACCTCGGTGTCTGATGCAAATCCATGCCCTGCTGGCCTAGCTGTGTTGGAGTTGGACTCGGAGGGGTCACCACTGCGGGAGAAGACATCAGAAATAATCAGGGGGTGGTTATGGTCTATTGTTACATACTCCAAGCTGTGCTTCAACTTGCTATTCAAGTTAGCCTGAGGCGGCTTCATATTGGCTCGCAAGGTTGGTGGTGGTGGCTTCTAAGTAGTGAGCACCTTTCCCCAATGATTGGGTGCGGATGGCAAACTCTACCTCAGGCTGGACTGGCACTTCCAAGTCTGGTGTGCAGCTAAAGTAGCACAATGCGAGAAATGTTTAAGGTTAACAGATCTTGAGAACAAATATCATGATATAGGATATCACATACGCATCTGGGCTACTGGCACCTCGGAAGTCTATCCAAAAATCCCAGTCCAAGTCTCCCTCACAGTGTTTATCTTCCAAGCGGCCCGACCAGGGGTCTGTTGCGTACACTGTATGTCGTGTGATCTGGATTAGGGCGAGGGTAAGAGGAATGATATGCAGCATAGATGCGTTGTTTCGGAGTAAAATGGCAATCGAACAAACTAGCAGAAGGCCGGCTTCTGCAGTATATCGTTGTGGATGGCAGGATGTCTACTAGAACCGTTGAGGCAAGAAACATGTATTATGTATTGGGATGTTCAAGACACTGCAGTGCGTAGCTAGGCAACCTAGTAAGATTGGGAGTCGAGTCGCCCTCCCTGTTCATGATAAATGAATTACAGATCACAGATCACAGCTCATTACTTACCATGCCGTTTCATAATCCATAATCTGAATATCCGACGAAGCAATTATGTAAAACACCCTGTTTAGTCTCATTGCTCCTCGGAGATATAATTACGAACATCCCGAGGACAGAAACACCAATCGAGCAAACGGCATTCTAGGAAGAAAATCGCGGATGCCGACAATGTACGTGCAGTTAAGTACTGTTGATCATTAAACATTGACAACGGAGGCCTGGAATCATCACCAATACTGTAGGTTTCACAGGTAACCACAAAGTCAGGACAGGCAACCAGGTTTGAACTATACCTCGTAGCAACGGATATCTTAAAGTTATGATCTGATCCAGAGAAAAGTGGTACGAATTATCACAATGGTGGATGATATATGATGTAACAACTGTTGATCGCGATAAGGATGTGCTTACACTTGTCATTGCCGATGGTGCACCGTGAGTCTGATCCATATCTCATAGGACTCGATAGTGGATCACTCAATACGTTAGGGAGACTAGGGCAGTATACGTCGTAGAACTGTGGTCGCGAGAAGAATTTCCCGCCGCATCGGTTCGTGCATGTTGATTACAAAACGATGGAATGCAGAGGGAGAGAAGGGCCCGGGGATATGGATGTGGTACGTGGGCAGGACGGCAGAATGAGAGGGAGAGTCGGAAAGGGAGAGGGAGAGGGAGAGACAAGACGATAACGTGCAAATGACA
>QOVE01015214.1:0-12119 GCA_003521275.1 Tricholoma sp. MG99
CAAGAGCGAGCTTGCATTGGTTGGGGTTTCGGTGTAGGCAGAAGAAATCATAGGTGAGTAAGTTGTGGTGCAGAACATGAGATGAACAAGCAAGCAAGCTTGTACATTTATACCGTGACGGCTGGTGGTGCCGTGGTGGTGTGGTAGCACGTATATGGGACGCCCACAAAATATGGGTATGACACAGTGACAAGAAGTGGCGATCCTCATGTTAAACATCGTGTAGAGATGTAAAGATGTCGGCTACCGTGTAGAAGATGTCATGATAACCGAATGTGGAACAGGCTATGAAGGGGGAAAAACACACAAGGGAATAAGTACCCATCGTACTGGATGCACTCTTATATAAGTTAGAGCTTATCTGCAGCTTCTTTTCGTCGGATATAAAAGGAATTATTTTTTTTACGATCGTGGTAATCTGATTGACAGCCGCAGGGAAAAAAACGGTTGCAGATTACGTTCTAAAGCTACTTGAAATCATGGCAGGAAGAGAGTCTGAATAGTATAGCGGGAAATAGACCACCAGCTCGCGGGGATTAATTTTTGCGGCTTATTTGCCGCCCACTGACCGCCCACATATGAGGCCCTTAGCCCTGGCAGAGCCCTGAAGCCAATTAAATAAGTGTAGCCCTAAGCGGCAGTAAGCCCATCTCGCTTTAAGCTTTATGGCTGAGCTTCACGTGCTGGCTCATTGATCATCACGCCACTGGCAATTCTCGTTTTGCCGTCGCTGCTGCACCGTGACGGCCCCCACTAGGCACCTGCTTCAGTGGTAACCGCGGTCTCACACCAGCTCCCACCTATTAGTATAAGCAGCCCCTTGCCCGGGGCGATCTCGTAGCAAAACTATTCTTCATTTCACTAATTATTACATGCCTTGGAATTTTTATGGTATCAACTCAATCGACCCACAAGGGGATAAGTACCGATTCTCCCATGCCGGCGTCAGTGCTGCCTCCATCTGGCTTCCTTCCAATTTTCAATCGAATCATTTTGCGTACTGACAGTGGTACTGTAAATTGCCGCATGCAGTCTCTTACCAACACGAATATGACTGCTGTGACTGGCAGAGATATTATTACATACATAAACCACGTTCAGAACTGTTCAGAAAGTACTGAGATCATAACAGTGGTGCCGGCGATTGATGATCGATGATCCTGTTGTGAGCCATTTATGTAAGTACATGGTTCCCAGTGGCGAGAGTGCAAGAAACGCACCCAGTGGCTATCACCTGTTAACTTTTATGCGAGGCACCAGGATACCATTAGTCGACGGCAGCAAGGAACTGCAGAGTGGTTCCTGCAGTCCGATGAATTCAAATACTGGATGACCATTGCGGGGAGTTTCCTGGAAGTTACATTTCACGATGTCGATAAGGCTTACTTAGAATTACATAGGGCATGCCTTGGAGTAATATTTCTACTACCTAGTTACGTTTGCAAAATTGGAAAAGAGACAATCGTCTCGGGGGCGCCATCAACCCGTCAACCCCGTTATTGTCTAGATCTGTGTCATCCTGCGGTTGGTCCTTGCATCGTCCTTTATCGATACTCATCACCCAGGCTCTTCCTGCAGTCACGGTGGCTGCAACCCATCCAACTTGTGAGCACTTCGTTCGCGGGTGCCGTCTTCTCTGCGCCGTCCACTGTCATCTCCGTGGGCGCGGCGTCAGCTTGGTGTCGCCTCGTCACTTCTTGGCACCGTCGATTATCTTTCCCATCACCTCACCCTTCGCTGTGTCGTTAATAGTCCTCAGCAAGAGGTGCGGTTGGTGGTGGCTGTCGGGCGGGATTAGCTAGCGGATATTTTACGGCTACCCCGTCGGACAGGAGTCTCGACTCCCCCCTCGCGGCGGCTCGTTGGTGTCGTTTTAGTCCATTCAGACAAGAGGGTCAGATGAGAGGGGTTGCACTTTTACCCTCTGACTACTGACTGGCAGTGGCCCCCCCGTGAAGCACGCGTGACAAGCCAAAGTTCAAGTCACACACAGACAATGATACAGCGGCGGTTATTTGTAACCGTATCCGCCATCTGGCCCCTGGCCCCTGGCCCCTGGGCCACTGGCAGGACATGGATATATGTATGTCGGACAAGCGCTTCCACCAATTGTTACGACACCCTGTTGTTGTTCTACCTTTGCCCCCATCACTGGCACCTTGCATCCACATCCTCCCTAGCACAGGTCCGAGTCATTCCGAGTGAACCATGTCGTCCACCGCCAAGGCTAGATGGGCTCGCATTTCCAACGTAGTCCGAGCCGTCTCACGGTTTTCTGGTGCTCCAGATCGTGAACGTATACATGTAGCCCCAAGCGAGAATATTAAGACACCCCCGATCGTCTCTACCACCGATTCTCGAAAGAGCGTGCCTAGTCCCGTCACCGGGCCTCCCTCACGAGAGGCTGCAGCATCTGAAGTAGAGCCCCCATCCAAGCTCGATATCCCAAGTATTACTATCATATCCGAGTCTGAGCCGGGGACCCCTGTTGCCATCTATTCTACGATAACGAGGGAGATTTCCTTATCTGACGATAACACCACGATTTCGAGTAGGGACGGTGACTCGGCCACTGGAAGCGTTGAGAGGGTTCGGTTCAGGTTAGTACTTTTTTTGGGTGTGATAGAATGACTGGATCATTTCGTGTTGAGTTAGAGACCCACTTGAGGATCCTGCTGCGTTGACGGTACCTCTATCTTCTTATCATGGATCGCCAAGGTAGGTTCTGGTTGGCATTGCTGCAAAGGTAGATAACTGATCATTCTTCCCCGTAGTCAACACGACTCTACGCACCATCGGCGGGATCGGGATAGATCGCGAGAACACTTGCCGTGGGTATCCAAACTTCTGCTAGTCGACCTAAGCAACTCTAACTCCTCTCTAGCCCTCTTCATGAGTACCAATCAACCGAAAGTGTCTATGGATCTAGTACTCCGCCGTCAACGTGGGTATCTGAACTTCTGCTAGTCAACACAACATCTAATCCCCATATAGCTCTCTTCGCGAGTTTTCCTCAACCGAAAGTGTCCGTCTCAGTACAGGAGCTCCGGGAAACACGCAGACCAAGTGCCCAGCCTTCCTATCCCGTTTTAAAAAAAGTAACCTAACAAAATTGCTTTCCAAGCGAAATCCATACCCACCCTTTATCTACTGAGACCAAAAATTCATTTTTCGCAAACCCAACAGGAGTCTCCATCAGTCGCGGGCAGTTTACAGATGTTGGACGTGATTATAACCATTATAGCGTACATCAGGCAAACTCGTATATCCAATCACAGGCTGCGCAGGATTCAACTGCCACATCTCCCATTGTAACCCCTGCTCCTGTCTGGCCAGAAGCAACAGCTTCCCCACAGGCCTTGTCTCGGGATAACTCAACGCTGCCAGTTCCTTCGTTAGATTCTGCTATCCACATCCCAGACGCTTCCGATTTGATCCCCGCACAGGCCGCTATGCCTGTCAGGGAAGCTGCGCCCCACTTTGGTCTCACAGAGGAGGTCACTACAACTGCACAGCCTGTCGAGAGATCCGTGAAGGACAATGTGTATGAGGTGTCGGATGGTGTTTCATCTTTGGATGATGGGGAACTGGGATCTGCGGGTCCCAGTCTAAGAAGCGTGTCAAGCATGGGGTCTGTACTTCGAGTTCTTCAGTCTACTGCCGAACGAATGATTGTGCTGGACCAGGGATCTACGCGACCCATGGAAAGAGCCTATTGCGACAATGCTTCAATACTCAGAGCAGCTAGGGTACATACCTTCCGGGCTGGCATCCATGCAAAACTAACATTTTTTTTTCTCGTTAGTCCGAAGCAACATACGACCTCACTGCAAGCTTCAGGGCTAATTATGATACCGTTTCCTACCTTCAATAACGCCTCATCAAGGTGGGTATCCAAGCTTTCCAGTCAGTTAACTGAATTTCAACCTGCACTAGATCATCTGATGCCAGAGATCCAGACATGCAGAACAGGTATTCTTCTTTCCAACCTCACATAGGAACACATACCAACATCACTCACAGGATAATAGGCCGCCTCCCTTCCAGATCCTCCATCAAAACCGAATCGAACGCAGACACGCGCAATCTTGTCAACGTAAACGCCCCGCTAAACCCTGTCATATCCGCATCCTCCCAACAGACCAATGACAAGGAACCTAGATCCCCCAGTCCCGGGAGCGTGTCAAACATGTGGTCTGTGCTTCGAGTTCTTTAGCCCACTGCTGGCCGAATGATTGTGTTGAATCAGGGAGCTAGAAGACCCATGGAAAGAGCCTGTCGTGACAACGCCTCGACATTCGGTGCTGCTGAGGTACATTCGTTCGAGCTAACATCAGCATACAAACTGACCCAACCTCCTTTAGTCTGTACGATCTTCCACAGCAACGGCAAGATCCGAGTACATCACAAGAACACGCTCCAAGTTTTGATACCATGCTGTTTCCTGCCTTTAACAATGTCGCCTCGTCAGTGTGCGTATCAATGCTTCCTGAATTGCCCCAGCAACTGAATTTCTACCTGCATTAGATCACCTGGTGAATTCCCTCACAGGATGGCCAGCACCCTCCTTCTGACACCTCAATCCATTACAAACCAACTAAACGTAGACGCAAGTAGTCCTACCAACGCCAGCGTTCCCCTCAGCCCTGTCGTACCCGTATCCTCTCAACAGCTCGAGAGTGGACCTTACCTGTACGATCTGGGATGGATGAAATATAAGCTCCCCGATGGAACAGTGTACTTCACTCACCCGAACCGTCGCATCACGATCGACGTGGACCTCCTCACAGACAACATGCACAAGATCATTACTGCCTTTTCAGAACGACAGAATGATGGGAGTGTGCCATTGGGAATGGAACTGTGGATTAGACAGGGTCCAGAGTCGAACCAGGATTTCTTCGCGCCAATAGGGTACTATGTTGATCATAGGAAGCGGCTGGTGCAGACGTTTTGCGAGAATGAGATGAATCGGAACACCAAGGGGAAAAATACTGCGGCTGATGATCGTAAGTGGTACATGTATATATATATTGGGGTTTGGTGTTCAAGCGTTGCTGCAGATTCAGACGCGGAGTACATGTATTGGTCATTTATCGAGGCACACCCGGCACATGTCTGCCTTCCTGCCTATACAAAGTTCGAAGCTATGGATGTACTGGCATTGGCGTGGGCTGGTATGTTACCTCTTGTAGCATGATGAAACAATGTGCTGATTCACACGTAGATGGTCTACTACCTTCACATCGTGTTAGCCCTGTTCCTTTTACGGAACAAGAATGTCAGAACCTCATGTCACTGCTTCGTTCCTTCGGTAATGGTGAGATTATCTCCTCACTCTACAAAGCCAATTGTATCATTCTCTTCAGAAAAACGTCGCGCAGGAATTCGATCTGTTGTTCAAACCCGCATCGTCTCCAGAATTTTCTTGAGAGCTGGTAAGAGTCCCTCTGTTATCTGCTACATGTCATATCATTGATATCAACAGTACGCTGGCGACGGCACTCCCACCCGCATCAGAAGCCTCTTTCTGAAGATGTCAATAACCTCAAGCACTTGAGCGTCGGCCCCTCCTATGCATGCATCCGAATCCTACGCACATTCTTCATACACCGTCGACTAAGCGGAGGAACCATTCGTAAAATCTTGCTTGTGATCAGTGCCTGCATTTGTCTCTTTGGGATAAATTTTCATTTCCGGAAATGTTACTCCTTGGTTTGTTTTCATTGCACAACATGATCGCGTACATAGCTAAACCTTTGTTTCTTCATTAGGCTTGGATAACCCTGCGTACGCTGCTGGATACACTGTGGTCCATTCTGTTTTCACGGCGTCAATATCTACTTCTCCCTGTCTTAGCACGGCTGAGGATTACTTTGGGTATCTCAGCAGCAGGAAAGAGATCGAATCCTTGATGTGCTGTACTCTTCTTCCAAAGGATGCCAATTATGTGAAGACCTGCTGTGGAAAGCTTCGTCAAGTTTCAGTCATTGTGTATCCAGCGAACAGACCAGCTACCAGACCTGAATGTACAGTCACATTCAAAACGACAGGCTCCTCCCGAAACTCTAGATCAGTGGCAAGAACGGTCAGCAAGCCCCTGCTGGTATCAATAGAAGTCATGCAGACGCTAACCCAGTTCAAGACTTCCGTTCTGCTGTACCCTGGCATATCCGAGTCGCATAGTAATACGAACAAAATTGAGCTTCCGGTGCATTAGCCTAGCGTCGTCGATGAATGGAGTAACTCCTCCGCCGTTGCTCGGTCCTTCGGATTTAACCGCAGACACCTCTGGATAATCTTTGCTGTTGTACGGACATCTGCCTCCTGCAGCATTTTGTACTTCCTAAGGAGATCTGGCAAAAGGGTTGTTAAATACGGGCGGATGGGGTTGTCAATGTCGTTCGGTTTCCTTACATAAATTGTGTACGACTCTCATGTAAAACGTACTTCACATCAGACGCCATCCATACGCTGGAGTTCATGCCCCACCCGAGCTTCCGAACGACCTTGTAGCACTTATCCGGACCCATTGCATCACCAAATTCGATCTGAATAAAGCCCATGATGACCTTGCGCTGCCGTGACTCCTAATGGCTCTTCAACAAACTCTAGATCAACGAGTTCGATGCCCTCCGGGTTGACAGAGACATGTTTGTTAGAGGGTCGAGGACCCGAGGTGCCGCCTGCGGGTCCGCAAATACAACTTCAGGACGTGGAATAGTTAGAGATAGGACAGTGGATTTAGGGCGTAGGTGACGTTGTATTGTGGAGAATGGACCCTGAAGAATTTGAAAGCGGGGTGTAAGTACACGTTGCAGCAAGCCGCACTGGCAGCCAAGCTCAACCCCTCCCCAGACATTCAGATTCATCCGATGATTTCGATCCACTGGCATATCGTCTTTTCAGGCTAGCTTAGAAAATCTACCACCTCGGATCCTGGCACCCATACCCGCATCCCGTACTTAGCAAAAATAAAACTAATCCTCAAGTGCGTGCGCCATACGGGGTGATCAGTTTATCACGATCTTTCTGGAAACGACACCCTTCCATTCATCAGGCCTTTGCCAACTTACGCTCTCACTGAGTCTGCTCTTGGTCTCATCCTCACTGGTGTCGACAAGGTCATACCCTCCGACCGATATCCATCCGCGACCTACGGCTTTCTTCAATCCCATTCAACTTCTACATGCCAGTGGCCACGCCCGTCAACCCAACCCGTTCTTCTCCATAGCATGACGAGCAATGTACATATGTTTCTATTGCATAACTCTGCTTTCTTGGCTTTCGGACCAGGTCACCCGCCTCTCGTTCTAGCACTCACAAATGCAGCCATCCCTGTCCACGACCGCCACTCAACACGTGTGTCTCACGAGGAACTTGAACACAACAAAGCAACGACATCAAATTTCAGATCCAAGGCCCTGCTCGAAACTGTCGGTACACAACTCAGATATCGCGTTGTTTGGGAGCTGACTTTGCAAACACAACGTCATCAACTGTCGATTCCCCACTGGTAGCACCTCCCCGTATATCTATCTCTGGGGAACCTGCAATCATCCTACTTGGCTAGCGTGCAGTGTGCAGCCCCTCTGAAACTAAGCACAAGGAACAATGATCAAATTTGTATGCGCACGGTATCATCTGACGTTTGGACTAGAGGTCGATCGCCACGTTGCATTTCCGAGAAGCCCTGCTGCATGCTTGGAGGGAATGCCTCCTTGCAAATGTAAGAACCATTTTCGTCGTTGACGTTGGCTGATGATGTGAAACATATAGAACACTGGCTTGGAGGCGACACACATCACACTGTACTGGAGGTGAAAAATGTAATAGATGATCACAGAATCCCATCCGATTATAAATACATATGTGGCTTCCTCGATAACTAGTACTTCTAGTAATACAATCCTGCAGGCTGCGGGCAGCAAGCGGTGATCAAATTATCACCTTTACTGACCCCTTAGCAGACTGCGCATTCACCCAACCCATTGGCTTATCAATATCAAATGGTTCCCAGTATACAACACCCAGCAAAATGTTGGATCCAATCCTGCGTATCTTGCTGCTCCTCTTTCTACCTTTTCCAGAAGGGTCTTCAGCTCCACTATGCTCAATCAACATTTTCCCGACTCGTGATTCCAGCCAGAATGAACCCTCGTAAGCTGGGGATAAATGTAGTAATACATCTCCATGAAGACATTGAGCATCAATATGCTGTAGTGAATGGACTGGTGCAGCTGAGAAGTGCATTGCCAGATATCCAAGTGAACTCGGAGATCCGAGCCCAGCAGCGCTGACAATCACATCGAATTTTGCACCTGACCTTTCACTTGCCTGCTCACTCAGCAAGCTAAGGACAAGACAGATGTTGCTATATAGAGTGTATGTCACCATCATGATGAATGTACCTTTCAGTTTCATTATAGCAGGCCAGTGTTTGATCACATACCCAAATGTATTCATGACCAAGTTTGTGGGACGACAATGGTCTTCATTATGCAATAAGATGTCAGCTACGACATCGCCATGAAATTCCTGTAGCTCAAGATTTGTACGAGTTGCAAGCTTAGCCTGTAATATGCCTTCCATTGCCAGTGCATTAGGATCGAGACAGGATTCATCGCAGTTCCACCGTTCGAGCCGTGACATGTCTGACAGATGAAATTTATGATCGTCATGATCGATAGTGCAGCAGTTGGTGATTGACTCCAAATCCGACGAGTAATTACCCTCCAGCGTCTCAAACAGCGATCGGATCACTTCTTCGTGAGCTGTGATCCAAGCCACCCTTATTTTATGTTCATGTCCAAGTCCATGCTCAAGCTCGAATTCCGCCCCATGCACAAACAGCTGCCTAACCATCTGGTTGTCAACTATATATCCATATTTGATATCATTTGGGGAGCGTAGAGCAGCCATCAGTGCATTCCCATACTTCCCTCCTCGGATTTTGACATCCGCCCTATACTCGAGTAGAAGCTTTACTACTGCTTTCTTCTGAAACATGAAAAGGTTGACCGGCGAGAGGACCGATACTGCTGCCTGCAGTGCCGTGCCATACTTTCCGCATTGGGCATTGACATCTGCACCCTTCTGGAGCAACAGGTGGACCAATCTTAGGCTTCCAACATGAGATGCCGCTTGAAGGGAGGTCCCATACTTTCCCCCTCTTGTGTTGACATCCACACCCATCTCAATCAGAAGGTTGATTACAGTGTCTCGCGGCTTGAATATGATGATCTTGACCTGACCTGCACATACCGCCTGCAATGGGGTGGCGAAGAATCCGATGCCCATGGGATGAACGTCTGCACCCTTCTCGATCAAGAGTTCAACTATCCTTTGCTCGTTCCTATAGCATGCTGCATGCAGTGCGGTGGCAAACATTCCACCTTGTACTACCAGATTGACATTTGCACCCTTCTCGAGCAACATGTTGACGATGTGTCCACGGCCTCTGTAGCATGCTACTTGCAATGCAGTGCCATACTGTCCACCTTGCGCATCGACGTCTGCACCCTTGCTCAACAAAAGATGAGCTATATCGTACTGGTCTGAATCCGCACAGGCATACAGAGCTGTACCATGTTCTCCTGCAGCATTGATAGAAGTACCACTGTCGAGAAGCAGTTTAACCAGGCTTTCATAACCTTGGTCTGAAGCCACGAAGAGTAGGTTACCCTCTTCCTGCCAGTTGGTGTCCTCTCCTTCCTCCAATAGCTGATGGACTGTCCCTTCCAGATTGAAAGATGCTGCAACCCAAATTGGAGTACACCGTGATGGTACTGCGTAAGTAATCCAAGTCTTGAGCGAGTCTAAGCGTGCAGAGATGAATGTCCGAATAAGGGTAGCTATTCTTTGTTCTGCAGTTCCACGAGAATAAATCGCCCAATATCGTTGAGCATAATCCAAGAATGTCGAGGGAGGGATCATGGACCAAAGATACTTGGGATATTCCGGTCGAGAGTTCGCAAATTTATCAAACGAAAGATACGCGATACACGTTGCTGCAATATACGATGCTGGATCAGGAAAATGGCCTTCGCGAACACGCTCCAGGTATTCCTGGGTAGTGAAGTGTACTAATCTCACAGTGTTGTCCTGTCTGTGAACCGTAACCAGCCCTGCGCAGACAGATAACAGGATTTCTTCATTCGGAAGACTCTCGTCATCGAGGTCGGTGTCCCCCACATTCACGGATACAGCTTCTTGAAGCATTTTAACAGAGAATGGCGCGAAAGCATAGGACAGCCAGATCAAGATACGTTGGCCAAGCTTCTTGTGATCGTCATTCTGGTTGTCAATTCGCTCCATGGCTTGATCATAAACACGGTCCAATGATTTGGGCAATGTTGATAAGGCATTGCGGACATCTTTGCGGTTGTATTTCGTCGATAAAGCATCCATATGCAGCTGGGCGAGCAAGAACCTGAGAAAAGCAAAACAGTTATGCCAAACGCCACTATTTAACTTGAAACTGATGTCACGTACATTCCGTCCGAAATCTCAACGATCTTCATCCTGATCTCATTCTGCAACTCGATATGTCCCTTAAGAACCTTCGCTAAACTGCGACCCTTCATCCTTGCATCGATATAGTTCTTCATGTCCTCGTCACTTGCTCTGATTTCTAAAGTAACGGATTCTGGAAAGTCGGATGCAAGGGTCACATGGGGTCGTGAAGTGAACATCAGATGGACGCTCGGTTGAATTTCTTGAAGCGAAGTGAGGAGAGTATCCCGGATGTCATCGTCCTCTGGACATTCGTCCAATCCATCGACGACGATGAAAACTTTTGATAATTCATGTGCGACGGATTTCAGCACCTCGAGGATTTCTTTGAGCGATGGCCGAGTACGTGGTTCGTGGTGTCTCTTATGCAAATTTTCCACAGCGCTAGAGATAGAGCGATGGAGCACAAGTTGCCTCCATAGGCTCGCCATGAGATTTATGGGAGACTGCACATCCCGTTCTTTGTAATTGCAGTACATGACGGCGACCCCGATGTCAACCTCCGAGTCCTGTTTGTTGCGGAGATATTCCGCTGCGATTGACCTGTTGCGAGATCCAACTTGATGTTAGAGCCGAAGGATCCAGTCAAGTGAAGAACATTGGACACCAACGCGAGCATGGTCTTCCCGACTCCAGCTAACAATCGGTAGTCAGTATAGGCACCAATCACTACATAGGTCGGAAACGGTCTTACGAGCACCTGAACACCAAAGGACGCTCCCTGAGTTGGCTTCCCAACGTTTGAACTCATCGGAATATAACAGCCACTCTCCAGTTCCTTCCTGGCGTCGACTAATGATATCCTGGTGCCTCGTGAAGAAGTTGATAGGTGACAACCATTCAATAAGTTCCAGCCACTGTGGGTCTATAATATCGTCAGAGGAAGTCTCAGGAAGATTAAAGGTCATCTAGGGCCCATCTTCAAGTTGCGACTCACCAGCGTCACTGGTATCCTGAAGTCGGATGTTAACGTTCGTTACGTTTCCGCCTGCAGTAAAGTTTGTGTTTGTAAAGGACTGCATGGTAACGGGCGCAATGTTGAGGCTCAAGGTCACGATGGAGATAAGATATGAAGGACAAAAGGCCTTGGGTCGATATCTTCTTATCAGTGACACCACCGCAATGGATAGGCGTCTATTATGTCCAATTATGGGTAATGGGGTTTCGCTTGAAAGTATGGAGGTCGGCAAGAAGTATGGTGGTGTAGTAGCTCAAGCCTCATAGCTACAGTCTACAAAATGCATTCAACTGAGTCAAATCAAAATAAGCGTACTGTACTACTTTCATCCACTTGCATTGTTCCACTGCTATCTTTACTGTTGGTACGTTCGACATCGACATTGTTAATCGCAGGTTGAACATATTTTCACAGACAATGTGTCGCATAGAAGTGTGAATACAACTATATAAATATCCACTACTTGTAAGTGTATGACTCTGAAGCAGTATCAGCGTCATGATGGTAAGTAGCACCGTCTTATAGGACTACAAGAACCCGAATGCTATACATGGGGACTCTTAGAATTACCCTTCAAGCCATATTGAGGATCGACAAATCAGGAAAGCCAAACCTTCAAGCTTCCCGGTTTCGGTGATGTATGTAT
>QOVE01015219.1:0-15905 GCA_003521275.1 Tricholoma sp. MG99
GTGAAGGCCATAAGGTCAAGGTTTTCTTTGTACCACAGACAAAGTCTTCACCCCTTGGTGAGGATTTATATTGGGCTCGACAGAATGGTGACTGTGACCCAGAATCTGCATTGGATAACCACCTCATGGTTAACAACTTACCACTTGATGCCCCACTTTTTGCCTATAGGCATAGTTCAGGGTACTTTCAGCCCTTGACATGGACTGCTTTTACCAAGTGTCTCAATGGCATTGCTCTCCAACTAGGGCTTGGGGTCTTGCGGTTCCATGGCATTCGGATTGGCTCTGTACTTGAGTACCTTCTCCGGGGACTACCATTAGAGGTGGTGAAAAGCATGGGCCGCTGGAGCAGCGATGCATTTGCTGTTTACCTCCGGAAACATGCTGTTGTCCTTGCACCTTACATCCAGAACAACCCAGTTCTGGAGCCATTCACTCGGGTGACCTTGCCACCCGTTCGTTAGGTATGTACCGCTCCTTCTGATAGGCTGTCCGCACTTCGCATGACGCGTCATGGTGCTCCTTCCTTTTTGGGAATCGCAGCTCATTGTGGACTGTTTCTTTCCAGACTCAAGTCAGTGTTTCGAGCTAAAGAACCTCCAGTTCTTTCCCCAAAACCAAGCAACAGTTACATCAATAACCTAATTTCACAACTTAATACTGATGTACTGTTACTATACAAGCTACAATGCAGATCTCTTACACATAGAGAGATGTTGTCAGATTGATTCCAGAAGATGATTCCGTTAGAACGCGGTTGGAGTCCCATTAGACGTATAATTCCTTATGTAATAGTAGGAATCTGACACAGAATTGTTAGTCGTCTGCTACAAATATAAGAAGTGAGCGGCGACAGAACTAAAATAACATGTGACCAGACTCACGTCAGAGGCCAAGACAAGTTGAAGACAAGGCATAATTCGAAATTATTGAACGACTCATGCCAATCACTTTGCACAACAATATCATCTGAAGCGAGTCAATATCATCAACTCACAGGCAAGGGGGTGGCGGGACGGGAATTTTTCATATGACGTCGGTTCTTATTTTTCGCAGCTCGCCAGACCCGTTTAAGTCACGTGTTATGTTTTCTGCGAGACGCGTTCGAGAAAAATGAATGTGTGTACTATTTAGAAGTTCGTAGGTACATAAACTATTATCAATACTAGATACAATGTGCGAAATCACACACGGCGGCGCTTAGTCGTGTTGCTTGCCTTAAAACTAATGGAATCAAGAATACTCAGTCAGCGTAGAACAGACTGTATTTATACTTGACAGTACCTAATGGAATCAAGAATACTACGAGAAGTTAGTAAGATATAAATAACGAGTAAGTAAATAATCCTCACCTCAGTCAGTGTAGAACAGACTGAGGTGTTAGTACATAATGGTCCGCTTTTATGTACTCTATGTAACTACGAGGATAGCCTTAGCCAATGTACGTAGGTAGGAAACAATCTTTGAAATATATATATCAGTCAAATAGAAAGAAATTTCAACGATGCACGAAATGTTCATAACCGTGGGAAATATCGAACGCCGGGCGTTTCAGACATTATGGTTTGCATTCCAACAACTTGGGCATGTCCAATATTTCAGTGCAAAATCATAGTTCATGCATGTGCGATGATACTAGACGTGCAAGTGAACAATGAGAAGAACATAACTTAACGACATGACTCACCCAAACTGTCTCACATCCGTGGACCTTGCATTTCATTACAGAATCTCCTGCTTGAATCTCAACCTCTGACACGCCAATGCCGCATATACAAGCATCCAAGTCAAACATTCAAGTCTTTCGTACACGTCGTGCCCGCGAATCTGAGTCCAGAGTCAGCTCTATCTGCAGAGTTGGACATTCCAGTGCCAAGGAAGTCGAGGGCTCTGAGTGCGGGTCTGAAAAGGGTTCGGTGGCATGGGCACTACCAGAGGCAAAGGAAGGACCGTCGACAGTTGATTTTACTACTTGGAATTCGGGATCACTTGCAACAGGGGCAGGCGAAGGTGGCAGGGCGGATTGCGCAACGTTAAAGTTTGCTCTTATCAAGGGTTGCATCGTCAAACCTAGCTTCTGAGAGTCATTTAAGTAAATCCTTTGCCTATTGTAGCTTCGCGGCGTCAGGTAATACGTAAGTCAAAAAAAAATCTCGGCCTTCGGCGACCCCCCCCTCTACGTCTGGTCCGGGATTCCCGTCCCGCCACCCCCTTGCTCACGGGCTCGTGATTAATGGATGTATAATGCTCTAGAATGTCCAAGGTGCTCATTGCGACTATTGACAGTTTGTTTCCAAGTCAGTGTCTTCAATACCAGGAACCGACAAAACGGACAGTGATACGCACTTTTTTTGTTTTCAGACAAACTTGAAGATGGAGGGGATACGGCTACCGCACGCTTCATACTTATATGTGAGTACATTTAAGTGACCCCGCCGACACATGGGGTAAAGAATCATCCGGATGTGATCGATCTAGAGCTCCCGTAAAAGGACATACCCGTCCTTGCCTATCTAAAACCTGAAAGAAGCGCTCAGAGAACTGTCGAAATAGAGGATCAACTCGCTTACTTTCTCCTTCATAATTCTCGAACGTTGCTCTGGCGCTCCGGCAAGATGAAGAGCATCCGTAAAGTGCAGAGTAGGAGTCGATTAGTCTGATACTACGGGACCATTTGTTTGCGTTGCATATAAGCTGTTTACCTTGACTGCATATAACCACACTGCACTTATCAAGGTGGTTGCGCTACGAGAAGATCAGCTTACAAATCCAGAGAAAATTGGCAAGCCAGCTGATCGCAGGATCGGTCAAGCTCTGGTGAGTCTCCCGTGCTGAGTTGGTCCCGACGGTGCATGCTACAATGACACAAGCAATGTAGCGTTCACTCCATCTCCCCGCGCGAACCACCTTGTTAATGCTGTATCAGCCAACGAGAACGATAGGTTCAGTGGGATTAATGAGTGCCAGTGAATCCTGATTCGCAGGCGCAGATGTATGGTGTGCGCTGTAAGAAGCATTTGGGCGTAGGTCTACATACGGAAGGTGATGCGCGATAAGGACACGCGCACGCGCAAGTTGAGGCGCAGAATATGCGGTTATGGTTATTTGACAGGAGACGAACCCAGCAGTTAGCTGGCCATGGAGATGGCAGCACAGGGCGGCAGATTGATGGTTTAGTGTACTCCGAGACGCCTAGTCTGGTAGAAACGCGGCGTCCAATTTTATCTTTTTATCTGTGTCTAGTATAAGGATCAGACTGAACAGGAGGTACTAGTAATGTATACCCTGGTCCTTCACGTTCGCGATCACAGTCGTGTTTGCCATCAGCGGATCGGAAGAAATTGCCTGCTCTAACTCTGCTGCAGAATAGTGCTGTGCAGTGCGCGTCACTGCATTGCCTTGGTGATTATTATAATGCCGTTGACAGCGGTGGAGAAGAGTGACGTTTTGGCAGCAAGTGTACAACAGCCGAAAGTCAGCAGTCGAGAGAAGTCCTCACTATCGTGTATTCATCATAAGATTTGCGTACGTCATGGGGTCTGCTACAAATCTCAAAGAGATCGAGGGAATTCGAGGACTTTGGGCCTTGGCTGCATCGCCCAAGAAAAGCAGACCGGTGCCGACAGGGGACGACGTGGCTGGTAAGCATCTGGTTGAGACATGGCCGGAAAATGCCGGACTTCCGTGTATCCGAGGGTCCGTTTTGTCAGGCGCCTTTACTATAATTCACACTCTTAAGCGGATCCAGGTTCTCAAAATGACGCCCCACCAGCAGAGCATTCCAACTGACTGTCAGAATGTCGGGCTCATCGCACAGAATGTCGATTTCGTCGCACAGAATGTCGGCCTCGTCGCATGCCATTACAATTCAGCTACCACCTACCGCCGCGTTACCAGAGTCTAAGCGATTCAGCAGAGGGCCCGACAAACCATTTAGCCGAGGATTTTTTGATAGAAACAACGCAATTTCACGAAAAATCTACCTCCGAGCTTACGTATCTGGCTGCCTTATGGTGATCGTCCTTATATTCGCTGTGTTTCCGTTGTACTGGGGCTCTTTGTGGAAAACTCCCGATGCGCAGGTCGACGGTTGGGTCGTTGTAAGTTCGGTAGTTTATTTGTTCCGTGCGACGCCAATTTATGGACTTGAGTTATAGGATTTCGATGGAGGTACTATTGGACAAGCCGTGGTGAAGGGTCTAACAGGGAGTTCAAACTCATCGATCTCATGGCGTAGTGTCAATGCGAGCAATTTCCCTGGCGGCGAAAGTCAACTGGGTCATGCAGTCGTCGAACAGGCGACGTGGGTAGTCGTTGCCAGTTGCGTCATTTTTTTGGTTCTATCGTGGTTGTGTGCTAAAAGGAGTATAGTCCATAATGGGGCATCAGCACGCTTGCAGGCGTCTTACAAGAAGCCAAATGCTACGTATAACGGTTCAGAAGCAATTACGGTTTATGCTGCTGAGGCAAGAAATGAAAATGCATAGTACGATTGTTACATCTCTCTGCTATACTCCTGTCCTGATAATCGCACAGTCGAGGTTTTATACGACCATCTGTGCGTTGTTTTGTTTATTGCACTTCTCCTACTGATCTTATTTTCTGTGTTGTAGTTTCAGGCGTCCCTTGGGTCTATTTCTACATCATTCGCTCAACAATCAGTCAGCCAGTTAATAACTGCACGGACTAATATCACGAAAATTGTCGCGAAGTCGCCGCAAACAATCCTCACACCCATCTCATACAATATCGATAACATTGTACCTTTCGATATACCTGTGTACGTTCCTCAGTTGCGATTCTATCGCTTCCTCCTTTTCAGATACTCATCATTATACAGCGCAACTGCAGCAACCTTTGTTGGTCTTATTTATCAAGTAATTCTATCCTTCTTTGTCGTTGTATGTGTTTCTCCCTTTGCCGTGTCTTTGAATCGACTCACAGTACGCAGAATATAGGATATTCTATCCGTGAGGTATCAGGATTGAATAGGTTTCTTTCGTATCGATCTCTGCTGGTATTAAGATTAGTTTCTTCGTTTGCAGCCTACTTCTTCATCTCCGTAGGTTCACATTGTAATCCGTTGTGGTTCTGCCTAACATTTTACAATCTTCGGCAGCTATTCTACTCCCTTGTTAGTCTTGCATTCCAAGTTAACTTTGACAGCAAGTTCGGCTATGGAGGGTTCGTTGTTTTCTGGATGCTAAGTTGGATGGGCATGTGTTCTCTGTAAGTATATCCAATTCTTTCCCCATGACCACACATAGTGACCGATTCGTCACCTTCATTCTACTAGTGGTCTTGCACTCGAATCACTTATTACCATTCTAACAACAAGGTTCATACCGTTCTTCATGATGTTCTGGATAATCGGTGAGTCTATTTTTTGTTTTTCATTGCGCTGGTCGTTGTGCTAACAGTGTTCCAGTGAATGTATCTATTCCCCTGGAACCAATCGAAGTCCTGCCAACGGTATTCCGCTACGGTTACGCATCGCCTTTCTACAATATAAATCGCGGCATGAGATGTATCCTCTTCGGAACCAAGAACATGCGTACGTCTCGTTAGATTTACATCCAATCTTTGTCTCATTTCATGTCATAGTTGGCCTTAACTTCGGCGTGTTGCTCGCTTGGATCGGAATCTCGTGTGTTACGCTATCTATATTCCAGTGGATCATCAGAAGGAGAGACGTTATTACAGAGCGGAACAGGATGTCACCTATGCTGCAACAAAGTGATATCCTCATTCTCCAGCCTACACAGAAAGAGCAGAAAGAGCCAAAGCAGGTAGCTGAAGGCGCGTGAGTTGGTTATGCATATCTAATCCCAATACAGCACCCCCAGCAATAAGATTATTTATCTACGTACCAAGGACACATAAAACCATAGAATACGCATGCACTTACTATACCGGCATAGATGCCAAATATAATATGTACATTTGATTGTTCAATGCATACCATTTTGATAAATACATGACCACTGATTCACTGATGAAAGTCATTAGTCCGTCATAAGCTCTACTAAATGGTTGGCCTTCCGTTGGAAAAGTTGTAATATCCACTACTGAACGATGAGATATACTATAAATTCACATTGTCAAAGCACTAGTTATGCTCGAACAATTTGAGGCCGCTAGATCAAATTCTGTGGCCCTGATTGTCTTTTTCCTCATTTGCGAACGAATATTTTATATTTTAAACAGGGTACTTTAGGAATGACTGAGTTGAAAAAAAAAAAAAAAAAAAAACAGTCACCGGTCTGATGCACGAAATTTTTAACGTAAAAAGGAATACACTGATTTGGATCATTTAGCAGGCTTCGAGACTCGAGAGCAATGATCATAGTGATAGCGATGACTGAGCTGAAAAAACGGTCAGCGATCTGGTAGTGTCAGCGGCATGCCAATGCATCCACCAGCTCTGAAGTAGATAATATTGGTTTAGCCGCTGCGCGCTTCAAGTTGTAGGATACCACAGTAAGTGGCACGGCTTTTTAGTCAAGGCTATCAAAAACCCCGAAAACAGACTCTGAGTTAAAACATAATGGGGAGAGATCGGATGAGCAACAGGCATGAGTCCTTCCATTGAAGATGTGTGATGCAGATGAATTAGAGTCCTAACAGTGACGAACACTCATGGGGATGATTATGGGAGTTTGAGCCTCCTTCAAGATCAACTTCCAAATTTTTCCGGTAGAAAATTCGCCGAGAGCTGAAAGAGTCAATTAGTTCATGCACCTTGGGTATAACAGGTGTTAGATGGTCGTAGCCAAGTTATTGGCAAGTTGCTAGTGTGAGTGACTCTCAGTTCCCAACTCGAATGTGAGCATCGCTTGCCAAGTAGCGGCGTATTGAACAACCAGTGTTTGATCTGGGTTCGGATCAATAATTATATAAGTAATTGGGAAGTGGGACCCCGGATGCATGTTTCGATATACCCTTTCTTGTAGTTTCTTCGGATGCGCCCCCCTGGCGTGTCGCCTGCAATGAGCATCCGGACAACATCCGGAAGCTGCGGGACAGCCCATAATCACAACAAAAACTTGCTCCATCAATCAAACTAGTAAAGCTAATCAAGTGTTATGGTCATGACTCTCTGCTCACTTCTTACTAGTTCTTCGACAGATCGTTTTCGGATCATTCAGGTTTTTGGATTCATATTTCAAACACATGCTTGATACTTTCACGCGATCGAAGGTTCGATGCAAGTTCGACGACATGGGCAACCGAGCATTCTCCCAGATTGGATTGTTCCACTCTGACTAGTTACTTCAAGTTACGAGTCTCTCCACCGGTACTATGGAAATCATCTAACCCGGGCCCGGCGGGATTAAACCGTATCTCTGTGCGTTACATCGGAGTGCATCGATGAAATTCTACTAGCCATGTTGCTAGGGTTCAAACCTAGTACCTCTACGCGCTCGCCTTCAAGTTGAGCACGGCCATGCCACTGAATGCATTCTATGATATCCGAGTTCTCAATACTTAAATAGCATGATTTCAGCCCACCTTTTGATTCCACATCCCAGCTGCTGGTCTCACGGCGAGTCCCCATACACAACACATTTCCTACCATCTTCGCTCTAACCTCAGGCTTCCCATAACTCTGTAACAATGAAGATATCTCAGGCTCTTTCACGATTCATCCTCCTCATACATACATTGGCCAGTACATCCACAACACTGGCAACCCCTACATATGTTCCTCCCGTGCCAGATGGCTATGTTGATCCTCGATCGATTAAACCTCGCCTACTTCAAGTTAATCGCACTGATTTGGCAATTGCAGAACGCGGTGTCGACGATAATGACGACATCGAATCCAGGCAAATTATCGGAGTAGGGATCTTGCTTGTTTTTATCGCTGTAGAATTAGTTGCAACCCTCGTCGAAGATCTCATAACCCAGATCCAAGACGAAAATCCAGTGTGTCATAATTTAATCTTGATGCCCCTCGAATTCTTAGCATCGACTATGGTTTGGCATAGCTCCGTGAGGCATACACTCTGGGGGTGGTCTATGCTCTGTATCGTAATAACTCCCACCTCAACTATGTTGTATGCCACTCAGCCTATGATATCTTGCTCGATGGGATCCAAGGCAATGATTGGGATCAGTTTCACTACGAGCTTGACATATCTCTCGGAAGGACAATAGGGTGAGCATTGTCTGCAGTATGTTATAACCACGACTGAAGGTCATGTTCCAACAGGTATGATATCTATTGGTTCCGTTCTGGAACATTCGGCAGGTATGGTGATGGGGGGTATATAAATGTGCGCACCATGTTGCTTTTCCTCTTAAATAAGGTTGGATAGGCTGACGAGAAAACTCATACTTAGTGGGCCTACATCGGAAACGTGTTATCGAGAAGCTACGGGAGCCCTGATGTGGTTGTCTTTGGTCTGCTCTAGTTCGGCAGAATACAGTCACCTTCCGAGTTGCAGTGACCTCAAACCAAAACTTACTATTTGGGAGAGCTGATCCGAAGGACTTTGGGGATGCGCGAACCCATTGCCCATTGCAAATTATTCATTCGCGTTTTTCTTTATTTTGTTCTTCGCTCTATGTGTTCAGCTCCAGAGCTGATCGTTGGTCGACCACATGGTTCCGCAGTCCTTCCTAGACCAAACCTTTGCATTCAATTGCTCAATTTGATTTTACGGTGGATCATAAGAATAGGTACAGTTCGCTCAAGTGAGAAAAGTTGATGTTCTGCTTACCTTTCCTCTGCAAAATCAGGCATATATCATTCTACTCAACATAGCACGTCGAACTGTGGCCTGGCCCCTCGTGTAATTAACCGCTTCCATGGTTTCAAAATATCTTTCGTTCCGCCAGGTCATCATCTCTGGCAAACATACATCAGTACGAGTCGCGACGTGATGATAATAATGATCCGCTGTCATTATTAAGGAACCTCCAAAGAACTTCGAGATAAATGGAATTATGAAGGACAATCCATTGACAATCCACAGTACTATCACCACCGAGGACTCAACTCAAAGTCAAGTACTACAATTAACACGTCTCAAATCAGCAAGTTGGCTCAGACTTGTAGAGGATCGGTCCGGGAAATGGGTAAGCGTATTGCATCCCATTCAAATTCGCATTCGGATCCGAGTCACTTCAACTAGCCTGACCTCTCCACTGTCTCTCGATCTCGAGCTCTGGCCCTCTTAGCCACAGCCCATTGATTCGTCATGAGTAGGAGAGGCCACGTATCGGATGGTGCAAACCCGGGCGAGTCGATGAAATGATAGTGGCAGCAGCCTGAGGTATAGAGAGTTCATCAGATGAAGGAATCGGTCTACAGATCGTGGTCGTGATCGCGATTCAGACGTACCGCAGGACATCAAGATAGGGCGCTATGGTCTATACATCATCATGATGGTCAAGGTTCCGTTGCTCTTCTCTGCTTTCTCGGTTCTTGATCGCTCATTTACTGCATTAAAATAAGTCATCAATATTTTCTGCGATCTAGAAGGATCAGAACCCTCATGCTTAGGCTAGCACTAGTGAGTGTATTTGAGTACTAGTTAGTATTAATTAGCCTCTCAGTGTCTTTTCCACCAACTTCGAATCCTGACGCCTGATACCCGCATACCTGTCCTCTCGTGCTAACCATAGAGCCTCAACTTCAGGAGGGAGATAAAGAGGGGAAAGAATGCAGTTCCACCTGTTTTGCACCTGCTCTTCGGTGCACGATGCTCCGTTTCCTCCCTTCGTTGAACTTTGCAATGTTCCAGCTTCTGTTATTCACGTTCATCTTTGGACATGGGCATGCTATCCCATCAAAAACAAGCGACTCTCGCACTTGAAAAGAACCGCTTGTGCGTCGAGAATAGTATGTTAGTGCTTTCAAAAATATCGATTTACGATATAATTCATGCACCACCTCACAACCCACAGGAGAACATTGTCGGTAGCACATCAGCATGAATACATCGAGGCAGACCGATGTCTCCAGCATCACCAGACCATTGGTTCACTCCCCGGGGCCAAGACATTGTTTGACGATTTTCACAAGATTTTCAGGCTTTGCATATCGACCTAACTCCTGAAATTCATGACGTGGTAAGTTTTTTAATGTACGTCATGATCAAGGAACAGGCTGTGACTTGCTAATATACCAGGGCCAGTTCCTTCCTTGGCATCGACGCTTTGTGAGCTTGTAGTATGAAAGAACATTACGGCGAGAGCACGGCTATAGGGGGGCGAATCCGTATGTTTCTCAAAACAAACAGACTAAGGATGCTAAAGGTGGTTCCAGGTAATTACCAGCGCTTCACATAGGACGATCGGTAAATCTATACTCACTACTCCTACAGTTTAACGCAGTCCACCGGTTTGAATCTGAAAAGGCAGGCTGCTTGACAAGTGGTCCATTCGCATCATATGCGATTAACCAACCATCTGGAACTCTCCCAGCTGGACATTGCTTGAGGCATCACTTCAGCAACGCCGTCGTGCAGTATCTCACCGCAGAACAAGTCGCCAATGCGACAAAACAGCCTTCGTTCGAATTGTTCCGGATCGAACTCGAAGGGATGTTTGATATTTCCTGGAAGATACATAGTCACGGTAGTGGTCATCATGTGATTGGAGGAGAAATGGGTAATCGGTATTCTAGCCCTGGAGGTGAGAGGTTCCCGTCGTCCATGATTATTATTCTACCTCTGATTACAGCTCCACATTGCAGACCCGCTCCTCTATCTTCATCACGCTAATATTGATAAGATATGGTGGGATTGGCAGCTTATGGACGCACCTAAGAGGCTGCGGGAGATTTCTGATTACACCACAGCGGATCCACCGTTCATGAAAACAACCCTTGATTTTCCCTTGCGCGGGCTGTGCCTATTCGCGACGTCATGAACACTACGGGCGATACCCTCTGTTATAACTTGAAGTATGTTTGATACGTAGATCAGCTGTGAAGACACGTTTGCCTTGTACCGAACCATATAATCTGCGTATATTTAGCGGTGTGCTCCATAGCTAGAGCCTAGTAGACAAAGCCGTTCTTTTCATCCCTCTTGAGTCTGGTTTTCGAGTTCGTCGTGCCAGTGGCGTTCAACATTGCATCGTGCTAACGTTAGCATGCTCGCTAGTTCGGCTCTTTATGTTGACGACTCGGTCGGCGTTTCATCCGCATACCCTGTTCAAAATTCTTGCAGTGATATAGGAGATCGTTACACGTCCGAGTCGTGTCATTTGTCGACCCAGGCCGTGTTGACATAAATGACTAACTCGAAACTAGAAGAGATAGATGATATCGAAGGTCAACAATGTAAGTTAAATAGAAACATATATTCATATCTCGAAAGACAAGGAAGGCATTATATGGGTGTAATTATATTCTAGGCTCGGAACCGCAAGCACTGACAAAACACATAATTGAAAGCTGGGGGTCATCGGGAATTAGATGATTCATCGCAGCTCTTGGTTAAACAGGGTTAAGATACGGTGAATCACTGCTGCTGGCCAATGATTCGATCATAAACTTACCAAACTTCGAATCATGCCACGGGATTCATCATGGCATCTATCGCTAGCTTAGCAGCGAGCTCCCTAGCGCCAGCCTTGGTAGATGCAGTATCCCGCCCATATTCTATTTGATTTACTGGAGAGAAGTCAATGATAGTAAGAAATGATCGCTCGTCTTTATTGAGAAGACATATTTAGCTCACCATACACGATCGACGTCCAAGTAGGGTCGTTCTGTGGGCCTGTAAAGGAGTCCTCGTATGTCACGTTAACGCCGTGTCTCGCCGCTATTGTGTTGAGATCGTGTCTATAGGCTGAGGAAAACATATCAGCCATGACAACGTCCCGATGAAAGCTAGAAAAGGCCACACTTGTGCTAGGCATGCTTAGGGGTAGAACAGTTGAAATCTTGGGGGATTGGATGTAAGTAGATTGGATACTGAACACTGGCCAGTAGACTCACATTTTATAGAGGATCATCCAACACACCAGTAGTGGTGCAACGCAATTCTGACACTCGGGAATACATTGACTTTCTGTGCATTTCGGCTCCGTGACGACAACTATAAGAAGTTGTGTAAGTTTGACGGAAAATCAAAGATACCGATGGGGTGGTTGACGAGAAAGTTTGGCGGCACGCTGGTGTCAGTTCGTTAGACTGGACTCGGATCAGACATCGTTAATGAGACACAAAACGATCAAAGCGTACCCTCGAGCTGTGGAATATGCAGCACACTCCTTTCGGCGGAACACTTGCGCTCCTTTAGTCCCCTTGAAAGTAAAAGATTACCTTCCTTACCTTACCTGTGTAGGTGAGGTACGCATAATTTGCACGTAATTTCGCTCATGCCCCTCACTGCATGTGATAAGTGGCGCTTAGCCAGGTGCTGGCGCCTTTCTGAGTCCCCGAGTTGACAAAGTAGCGGACAATATTTCTGAGCGCTGCTACGAGGATTTGAAGATAAGTAGCGGACATTTAACAATCAATTTTGAAGATCGACCGGAGCTTAGCAGACACCCACACCAGCACTCAAATATTGTGTGTGCTGAAATGAAAATGCCCGGAACTCAACCCGAGTCTATCGTGCCGAAGGGTGCAACCGACTGAATCACGAAGCCCTATCGCAGCCACCCTCACGAACGTTCGAGGGAAAAGGGAGTGCGTTGAAACATGATTGCCGGATGCAAAGTTCGCCTGCTTCTGCTGTATCCGGAGGTCCTGGTTTCCATCAGTTGCTTATCAATGCTGTAACATTCATGTGCAATGTCTCATAAACAGAAACAACGAGGATCTGGATACGTTGGCGGTTTAGGCGCCAGACAATGCAGTGGTCGATTCATGATAGACGCGCCGCAGGTGGTTCCGATTCCATTTTCTGAAGGTGCAACAAGCATCTTAGCCAGTACAGCACTTTAGTCAGCATACTCTTTTGTTCCGAAATACCCGCTGAAATATGCCAGAGTGGGTACAGGCATTCGCGAAAGCGCGTGCGATCCCCACTTGGAAGAAAACAAACACGTAGCCAAGTGCCTGACCACTGATTGCGATGTCCTGACTTAAGATTGCCCAAGGATGTCGGATCTTTGGCATTAACGCTCTGTTTGTAGACATAGATAGAGGTGGTAAAGCTATGCGGAGATCAGCTATTGTAAGTTTGTAAGGGTCCATGCCATATTTTGGCTACTCATCTAACAGAGAAATTTGTCGTCCTGAACCACACCCACGGGTTGTTCGAAGTTGCCGACGGGCCGTCGTTCGAGCATCCTGTCAATTTTCCACAACTCGATAACATACCCGATAGGTGCACTAGACAAAATGCCCAGAATTATGTGAAGATCAAACAACAGGAGAGATACTCCACTCGCCTACATTCACACGCGATCAGAACATGGTCAAGTTCCCAGCAAGGCTCTCAATATCATGTCCAACAACCATGAAATGCAAGCCAGCAGTGGATGCGCTAAGATCCAGATATATTATTCATCTTTGCTGTCTGGAAAGAACGTCATATTTAGTTGACCATGCTAGCGCAAGTGACTGACAGAACGAGACGATGCCCTACCTATAATGACTCGGGGCTCATACGCATCTCGATACCTAAACTGTAATGTCGAGCATGATATGATTAGAGCAGCCAAACAAGATATTATCATTTTATCGCAGCAGGTGATACCGTAACAGTGTTTTGGCTCGCCAATGTCACAAGTAGTTCCGAGAGCCATGTCGGATCCCAGGAACAAAATATGAGCGGCTACTCTTCAAGAGAGATACCCGGGTGTTCTGAACAACACTTGTAAGTTGTAAGACTAAGACTGTGTGGGCTGTAGGCCAGATGTAGCGGGGATATCATGTTCTCATGCACCGCGGGGCAGGAATTATGTGGTACAGAAGACTTGGATGAATGTCTGCATGGGACTCTGAGATTAGTAGTACAACATGAAAGTTCCAATGAGTCTCGAACATACCGAAGGGTACGGTCGGCCGCCGCAGCCCTACTAGTATCCAGGACCAAAAGTTTCCCTGGCAAACAGACACTGGCCAATGGCAACCATCATGCATCATGATGGATTCGGAATTCGCGGAACAGGATACCGGTTGCCGTGATGACAAACAACGTCACATGCTTCACGGGTGCCAACCCCGAACGGCCCAACGCCTTTTGAAGTTGTTGTCAATGTGTTGACACTCGGAATCCCTTGCTCGTCCGGGGTCTCTCTGCCTGATGTAGTTCTCTATGCGTGCTCTGTGTCTAGATGGATCATCTAGATCTTCACTGCTTTGTTTCCTGCTCCAGGTGTCAAATGGAGATCCTGAAGAGTCTGGTCAGTGGTGGATTCAGCGTTGAATGCAGGGCTACTATATGCGTGCTTGGATATCTTTCTTACGGCATCCGCAGTGCTCTTTGGGGTGGGTTTAGCGGCTCTCACCATGAATCACGAGTTTTTATCGGTACAGGGGGCTTATCCAGGATTCTCTGCCTATGCTCGATCCAGCCGCGCGGCGCCGACCTCAGGCTGGATTTTGAGTACGGCCCTGCATGGTTCGCCGCTCATCCCAGCTTCCTCCCGCCGTGTGATGCCATCTGCCAACTCTGTCACCTCCTAGTACGTGCCAACCCTCTGGCAAAGTCTACTGCACTGATAAATGTGGATGAGCTCATACCGGAAATGCTACCACGATCGCAGCAGGATCGGACACTCCTGTGCGCCCCCTCTTTCCCCAGGATCTCTACCTACATCCCGACCTTTCGACCCTTCTTCACCGCTAAAACCTTTAGTAGGCCGATGTCGGATCACAAGAACCTCCTTCTCAATGATAGTCTTACACGTGGACCTAATTAAGAATCCCACCTAGGAAGTGAGAATGCCATTGGAAACCGACGATGTAGTACTTAGAGACGATAGACATCTTGCGGTCTGAAAACAGGCCTAGGCCGCCGCTATTTATACCGTAATAGCATGCCAAAGAACAGCTATATATGACTACATCTGAGTTGATTGGCATTGTCGTACAAGCATCATAACTGAGGATATAAAAACGGTGTTTTTAACATCGTCCCTATTCTGTAATAGCTGGGTTGTGCATGTTTTGATGGGAGGGAACAGCATCCGAGAACCTCGACGACGTTTACATAGGTACAAGTCTTGGCACTTAACAGATGGTCTGAATCAAAACATTCTGGATTTTTCAGCATCGTGCTTTGAGGGGTTGTTGCCTCGAACTGTGGTCAGTAGCTCGTGCCAGTGTACTTAATTCATAGTCGAAATGGCGGCACTGCGGCGTAGTTCTAAGCGAGAGATTCGATATGCCAGTGCGCGGCCTTGAGACGGTCTTTGAAAGAAGTGTTACAAAGGCTGCCCAAGTTAGGGGTAGTACATGTATCATTTTACGACATATGTACGATGAGCTTCGCCGAGTTCCCATATAAAGTTACTAGTAGGGCAACACTCGCCGGACGTGGGAAAGAGTCGGATGTTCGATACAGCAATGACGACACGGTGGTGATGCTACAGGGTGTCAGTGAAAGTAACCTTCAACCCTTTCCAAGAGCTCGACGAGGAAACCATAGTTTGGTGCGACGAAAGGAACACTGGCATTGCCCGCGTGGCTCGGCTATGAAAATGACATCACGAGACCTGGATGATTCAGATGCATATGGGCAGTGATCGATGATCTTCGGACGGACCCAAGATCTTAAAACCCAGATCTGAGAAACGTTCGGCTTGTCATGCATGTCCGTGAACTTGCCCACATAAATAGCTTGCGAAGACTGAACGTTAGGACTCGGATGCCTCACTGATGTCCATAACTTCTCTGTCTTCTTCTCTTGACGAGCAAGCTTTAGCGGCCTGTGCACTCGATGAACATCTGAATGGGCTACAAATCCCACATGCCTTCATCGGAGGTTTTG